>LUCH01001479.1:79003-118840 GCA_013368495.1 Paragonimus heterotremus
GCAGCAGCAGCAGCAGCAGCAGCAGCAGCAGCAGCAGCAGCAGCGACGACGACGACGACAACAACAACAACATCAAAAACAAAAACAACAACAAGCCAACAACATCCTCATTACTGTAGGTCTTTACTGCTATAAAATCCTAAAAACGCGAAAGGTCCTAGTTTTGAAATGGATCAAGCAGAACTTAAGAGACATCGCGAGATCTATTTGTAAAACCTGGAATCACGTAAGTCAACTCAAAGAAATAGGGACCAACTTCTAGGTTTGCGGTTGTCATAAGGCTTGTCCTTATTGCAGGAAATCTGCAATAGTTCCAGTCCACTTACACCAAACGATTTAGTCTACCTTGTCAGTCACTTCCGCTAATCCATTTGGTCGGATTACCGGTACGCACGTGTACAGGAAGTGTCAGCTCCCTAGTCAATGCAGCTTAAGTGATACAAAACTGAGGAAACTTGTGATCATCTGATTCACTTGCATGACAGTGAGGACACTCTAGCTCACGATCAGGGTAACTACATGCACTCACGCATACACTGTGTGTGTGCGCGTGTATGTACGTCGTTTACTTATTGTGCTGCGGTTATCGGTGCCTACAGTGCACGTGAGCACATAACCAATTCGACTTCTTTCGAAGCGCAATAGATTCGTGGTAATTAGAGCGTTGAACCGACTGTACGTGTCTGTCTACAATAATACATGAGGACTGATGTTGAAGCAACCCAAACGGTCAGCCGTTAAAATGACAAATAGGCTTGAACGAGTTGTCATGGCTACATCCGTTCCTGTTCCGTAGATTATTCGTGGATTAGTCTCAGATGGCCCTGGATTTAAACCTCAAACTGTTCCACAATCACGTTTTCATCAGCTGGCCGCTATTTTGACTGACTCACTTTAATACGAGGTCACTTCAGTTTGTGCCTGTGAGACTACCTGGGGAGGGTGAAAACTTAGAGAAATATACGCACACCATTAAGTGGCCCGGTTTCGTATGTGCGTTGGCTAGGCTTGACCCGTGACTTCTTTATCAGCAATCGTACAACTGCAGTTGCTGCAGCTTCAAACGAGTAGTCAGAGCATGGATCCATAATCGGTCATACTTCACATTCACTGATTGAATGTTTTTTTCTATCCACATAGCATTTTCAGTTCACAGTGTGAATTGTGCACAGTTAATCTATACCAATAAAATTTCATGAACATGGCATCCACTAGACCGAATATTTGTGTACTGCTAAGGTTGGCCCACTAGAGCATGCATGAACTCATTACTCGGAGGAACACCTGGTCGTTTATACTTGGTTTTAACGTGTGAATGGCACAACCTTCTTTCAGTTAAAGTGAAAATCTCAGCAACAAGAATATGGACATCAACCTAAGAAACTTTGAGGGAAATGGTCAACGGATTTAGACGATTGCACTGAAGTCCAGGTGACTAACTAACGCGTTCATCTGATGTAGATGATTGAGCCGACAACCTCAAACGTATCCGTAGGAACAGTATTAAACACCGGAATAAAATATAGCGGTGCGTGGTAGATTGTTATTTATTCTTGCCGTTTGCCGGTTATTTCGCCATAATGAGTTTTGTTACACTCGGCAAATCTTCACTAACTTGTTCAGCACGCGCGCAGGTTAACCATTCATTTTATATACATGTATCACCCGTTTCTCGCTGATTTTTTTGTCTACCTCAGCACGGTTTTTGGATTGCCTGTACTCAAGTATGTTTGTACCGGAACCTTATATCTTGTTCTGTCGAACGTTACAACAACGTCCATGCACTCACCAGATTGACTGTGCTAGCTCAGTTGAGCTTTACTCTTTAGCCTAGAAGACATCCCATTTTAGTGGACACTTGTCAGAATGAAAGTTGTCATCATCAAGTTCCCCAGAAAAAGTAGGTTGAAAGCTTCAATGAACCTGCGTTAGTCACAAGGCATATATCCATGACTGCACAACAAGAAGTCCTACTCAAAGAGTGTCCCTACCTGGAGAAAAATAAATGCGTCTGCTATATGTGAATATCACGATAACATGAAAGACAGAATTCACTCGGTATCTCGTAGTATTTCGAAACGATTCACCAAACAGGTCGCGTATTTGACGGTCTTAACGTTTCAGGCTGCGTAGCTGCAATACACACTGACATGACGCTGACATCAACCACCACAGTTTTGACATCGTGAACGAAGATCAGGTCAGGCTTGCGTTGGCACCATTAGTCTATCATAGACTACGTAGCAGTGTGCCTTGGTTTTCCCTAGCCTTCTTGGCCATCTGGATTAACATATACTCTGTTGTAGCATGTCTATGAGACATGACATAGACTCCCCAGGTGAGCCAGGTTAGATAGATGGAACTGTGCTCAAATTGCATTGAGCCTGGATGGCTTCCGGATGTGCTGCTAGTCGAACAACCAAAGAGTGGAAGACGTGAAACTGGACACCTTTTGAAGAGCATGACTATTTAGTGGACGTAAAATTAATCAACAGAAACAACTTGATCTTCGCCACTATACTCCCAGCCTGTGTTGAGACATATTTGTTGACAGGGTCTTTTGCGTAGTCGTTGGCCCCGGCTGTAATGCACTTTCGCCCGTGAGATTCAAAAAATGGAAAACTTAGTAGTCATTCTTTGATTGCTCAGTCCACTAAAACAAACTAAGGATGGAGATGCAGCTAAGTGGCGCATCACGTCTATTATACCACTGTTTTCATACACTCGCTTTACTACTTGAGAAGTGTACTATAACAGTTGTGCACCCTCTAGTTCAAAGTTATTTAAACCTATCCGAAAACTCCAAATATTGGTTCATAAGACTGAGTTAGAGACACCGTTCTGACTTCCTACTGATCCGATGGGCGTAGAGACAGAAACGAAGTTGAGTATAGGTCACCTGTTGATTGTAAGCGAGCAGTCTTAAAATGGTGTTGTCGACGATGTTAGGAAAAGATATCTATTATGTCCGGGGGTTCGTAATGCTAAGTTTTTCTTTAGGCAGTAAAGTTTCCAACATTGAGTCTCCTTGGAAAACTGGTAAGTTGACTAATGATGTTCATCCCAGCGGTTAAATGCAGACAAACTATGATCAAAAGAATACCGAATTTACAACAGTTTGCCCGAGAAAGTTAAGCGCTAACGACGGCGACTATCACTCTGGTGGTTATAGGTTCGAACCCCGACAAGCATAAACTCTCCCATATAGGTTTAGATAGTCTGACACTATTCAATCCCCACATGCTACCTGTTACACCAAATGCTGACAGATGCTCCTTGGTGGAAAAGCGGAAATATAAGTAGTTCCGCATGAACAAAAGCCGGAACGTTTAAATGTTGATTCTGAGTGGCAACAATCAGTCTATCGCTTGATTGTGTTAGGTAGTGTGATTTTAGTAAATGCAACTGGGACTACCTCTGGCAGACCTGTCGGATTATAACCGAAGTTGGGAATTTCTAGGTCATCAAGACTACTATCAGTCGATAGTGTGTATTAATCTGTACTTTACGTAAGTCATTGACGAAAGATGTCCACAAGAGTCAAATAGTTTCACTTGATCCAACAACAAAGTTCCACAACTTTAAACGACTAGAACGTGTACTGATTATGTCATTTAATCCTCTACTACCCTCATGACTATCTGAAGAGCTTTCAGCCCCACTGGCATGAGAAGCGTGATGGCAGACCAATAGTTTCTCGATAGGAGAAGTAAAGACTCACCCTGGTTAGGTACTGTCATTTGAGATGTCGGAGTGGATGAGAGATTGTCGAGTTCCATTTTGTGATTATTACACTTGTATGAATAAGTCGGTTATAATTCGAAGTGGACTGTACGAAACGTTTTCATGCAAATGTCCTCTTGGGGACACTTGAGACTCTGTTCTTTAGTCGCAGACTTATGTATTTCTTGAAGCTAGGTGTACAGGTTATGTGTTTGATGACCCATTTCTTATTGTCTGCTATCTGTAAACTTGAGTGACTGCTGACCATTAAACCCACGTAATTTATGCTAACTTACCATATAAAAAATGTATTGTCATCTATGGACCTGGAGTAGAGCGAGTGTCTGTACAATTCCAGTTAATGTTTTTATCATTCCTGCTGGAGCTGCTTGCCTTAAGTTTACAACAGTAAAAACAATACTGGCTACCAGTAGTGCATTACTCTGTATGAGTATAGCAAAGATGAGTGTGTATAAATGCGTATTGGAGCACTTGCCTTGAATCCCTGTTGATCAGGTCTCGTATCATAATCTCACTCAAGATTGAGATTAATCTGATCACGGTGACCTGTTCATAGATTTGGTACTTAATCTGTATTTCTGAATACCTACAAAGTGTGGATATAAGCCTAGTGAGGACGATAGCACCATGTGTCAGGAGTCAGCACGGGAACTGAATGTCACACCAGTGAATGGACTTCGGGTCATATTCATCCATAGGAATTGGTCTCACGAATATGAGGTGATCACTCCTTAACGTCCAAAACACAACGCTATCGTCTAGGTCAATTCAGGTACTATTATTGAGCATTAAGCCAGAACGGTGACAGGCAACTACAATGATTAATCTAGTTCAAGACAGTTTAATTATACACGTAACCGCTGTGATGGCTAGTGTAACCATGTGGATTACTCAGTGGTTGGCTGAATGTCCCCTTAAAAACCATAGATCCCCATTTCAAAGTGGTTGAAAACTATTCTCCCACCAACTACTTAATTAGCACCCATTATACACTCACACTGTCTACTTTGGGGAACACTGATTTCTAAATGATGAACGAAATCAGACGATGAACCAGATAAGACTAGATACAGGATGTTACTTAAATGGACATCAGTTAGTTGGGTTCGTAAATTGGACATGATGTTAGCGATGTATGCGAAGATTTTATTCATACATATAAGTACTGCCGATCACTGATGCTGTTTTACGTTAAGATCATGGATTGATGGATACGACAGTGCATTTTAGGACTACTGGTCGAATACATTTGGCTGACTAGTATGTTATTCAGCTCTGTTTTAGGAAAACTACCATAATGCTAAATTTGTTTCCTCAAGTTCCAGTGGACTGACAAGTACGTTGCGGACCGGTTTGGAGGAATTCCCATTCAAGTGCTTATGATCACCTAGGTACAAACTAATTGCATAAAATTCAGTCTACACAGTTTCGTCCTTGGTGCTTATTCGGGTTGGCTGACTACACCATATTGCGATAGCAGGGGACTATAGGTTTCAGTAAAGTTTGTTACACATACAACTAGAACGGGGCACTTTAATCCCACTTCTTTAGAAACTAAAGAACCAATAGACATACTCTATACTATGTAACAGTTTTTTTTTAATGATTCACACTGGGAGACGATTCTGAAAAAGGGAGTGGATTTTATGAAAGCTCTCGGAACACTTTCATTTGTGACCTCGTAAATCATTAACATCTGTTGGTATGCACCGATTTTGTTATGGCCACAAACGCCCTTCCATTCAGTTACTTTCGAAAGTTAATCCATTTCTACTCAAACGGTGCTCTAAGGTTGAAGATGGTTTTAGATTGTGACAAATACAGCTTGCCTTCTATTCCGAACTCGAACATAACCGTTCCTGACATACCGCGACCCAATATTGGTTTTCCGTATGAGACCAGTTGCTAATGTCTGTCTGCTTATTTCTTGCGACTATCTTCAGGATAATTGCCTCCACCTACAAGTCACTCCCTTCAAGCCCCATTTATCAAGCCTCATGGAAATCAGCGAAAATTAATCGACTGATAGCGACACTGGAGAAACCGGCTGGCGTCAGGATACTTAAATCTAGGTTCAGGTGCTGTTCGTAATTTTTATGATGGCATCAATGGTGATTCGGGCATAGCTTCCGACTGTAATAAACAATGTGATCGATTAGTGCGAAACTTGCAGCCAACGTTGGTGTAAATAAGTGGCATCGCAGGTCCTAAGGTGTGTTCCAAAATGGACGATGATTATTTAGTTGAACTACTACAAGATAATTACAATTCAAGTTTTGAGCGCAACCCACCGAGCACACACATGTGAGGAGACCGGCTGCAATTTTATATGACCACCTGCATCCTGATGCGACAAATAAATCGTCAATTATCGTTCCATCTTCTCTATGCTTGCCAAAATGTTCTGGACCCGGTAACCAAACCAAGCATTTCTTAATGTATAAACAACCAATAACTTGTAAACAGTCCTCATCTGTTCGCCGCCCGGATTAGGGAACTGCGGGCCCATCAGGCAGTCGTGTGTTTTGTGTGTGCGCACGCATGTTTGTCGAGTTTAGGGCAGTCAGGCGGGAGGCGTTGACACGGATGATGGTGATGGTGGTCCTGGCGGCGGCTATCTGTCAGTAACCAGGACTTTGACCACCAGTTAACGGCGATAGGACAACAACGGACTGGCTGCAAGACTGTAAGCACATCCTGAACTCCGTATGGGTATGTGAATTCGCTTGAATAAGCACAATAATTACTCCCCAAGCCTAATTAGTTAAAGATGGTTTGCATACCTTTGTAACCGGAAATGAATAAGCCAGGTGGACCTAAGCGCTTTCGTTAAAAATCCAGCAACCAGCGCGCTTGCCTAACACAGTATCTTGTTTTGTACATATGCTAGCTCCATGTTTATTTAAAAGATTCTTTGGGTTGTACAGTCTGAATCAGTCTCAGTTCGGTCAGAAAGGGTTCCACTGAAGCTTTGTTATCAAGTCCCCCAAAACAAAGCGATAATATTATAAACGGATAATGAAAAGACATCAATTCTCATATGAATTCTTCTAGTTCATCCCGCTTAGTTATAAAAGTGTGACTACCAAGAAACGCAAAAGGTAACCATGTTGTTAAACGTAAAGCAGACAGAACAATCAATTTGAATGTTGACAAGCCATATCTGAAATGCCCACCTAATAATCATGGCAATCAACTGATTAGTGGCATGGTCTTGCTAGATTTACATAATCTATGTCACTGCTACCAAAAATTGGTTTGGTTCAATTGTGTACCACATTCTCCCAAAGTGAATGACGGAACAGCAAGTATCCAATAAAGGGCTATGTTTCGTTAATTAGAAGCATAATGGATACCGGTGCATAATAATGAGACAGCCTAACCTGTGTAGTGTTCGGATCACATGAGTTAAAAACAGTCTTCAATACAACTCAGTCACAAATGTGCTTGATACACGTAAACTACCGCTCCATGAGAGCTGCGAAGAGTTTATGAGAAATAAGTGATATAACTCCACGAAAATTTCTCGCAAGTAAATTTCCAATAAATGAAACCGTAAAAATGATTAGACACTTAAGTGGACTTTGCAAACAAGACGGTTTTCTCATTGAGTTCATTTTTAAAAAACCGGTCACATCATAACACCAGTCACCAAGATACAGATCGGTTGGAAACAGTGAACGTCCAACGCTACTATCACTGCCCCTGGTATTTGTGCACTTTTTAAACGAAAACCCAAAATGTCAATGTGCTAGAATGACCCTGAGGAAGTTTGTAGTTTGCCTATTTACATGCGTTTGTGTGTTTGAAAATTCTGCCAAAAAGTAAGTCATCTGAACTGTCCGTGGGAAAAGTCCTGCTGAGTAGAAGTCGATTGGAATTCATCTTTATACCCGTTGCTGTTACTGCACACGAAACAGATGCCTGAACTCTTTCAACACACATATGTCTTGCATAGAAATGAAGGGCTTCAGACATTTTAATTCTTTCATGTTGTACATCAGGCACCTTTGATTGCAACTTCCCACAGAGATATCTTTTCTGGTCGAACTCTCTCGGAAGAATCAGACGTTTCTCATTATAACTTAGGTCCTCCTGTCTGTCTTCTGATCCCTACTCTCTAGCCTTAGTTCGTAGGTGTTGTTTTAACCTGTTACTCATCAGGTTTAACCACTATTGGGCCGTTAGGGGGCAAGCACATACATTCATCGAATTCATATTCCGTCACGGAAGGATATATCTCGAGTAAAAACCACCAGTACTTTCGTGTGAAGAATACACACAAACTTGCTAATATGCTGTATTCTGTAGGAGGCATGCCCGCGCCTGTACAATAACGGTATTAGCTGAGATGTTAAAGTAACCCAAGTTGTTAAGTTGTACACGTCCGTGATTGGGCCTAACTGAAGATCGGTAAACGTTTCTTCAGCTGCTGAATGGGTCTTTAATCGAACTTACGAGAAACATGTAACAATCGATAATGGCCGTCTAGACTTCGTAGGGAGTTGTTACATTACTCCAGGAAAAAGTGGAATCATCCGTTGCTCAGTAAGTAGAATGAAATCAATTATTTCGACTTTGCCAATAAATATTGAACACGGCGTTATCGAGAGAACTTAAAACTGAATAGTTAATGCGTCTCCGTTTGAGACTGTCAAGCAACCTGATTGTGCCTGTAGGTTTCGTAATGAGACCAGTGTTACAAATGTCAACACACTTAGTCAACTAGAATCTGAGCTGTATTCAGTCTCCAAGCCAAAGCAACTTTGTATCAACTTCCATTGGATGTGTGAAAGTAAAAGACTATGAAATGTTGCTCACTGAAATTCCCTTCGTTACGCCGTGCATCAAGTTCATATAGCGGGTTGAACACTTCATATAAATGCCTAGTAGTACTTACATCGACTTTTGTAGTTTAATCATGTGAAAATCCGGCCCAACCCTATCTTTTCCAAGTGTTCATCCTGTATATCCTACCTCTTCTGTTTCTGACTGTTAAATAAACCTTGACCCGGATGTATTTGTTCTATCGAGTTGTTGTACTTTGCTTGGGTGGTGCTTGCGTCATCTCCTCGGAGTTTGGCTCGTTCCCACTATCTTTGAACCTGTTGACTGCCCGGAAGAATTCTGTTGGGTATGAATGTCATACTGTGCAAATACAATTCATCTTTAGTGTGTTCCGCACCAAACCGTAATTCATTCCCCGGGAACGAGTTGTCGATCGAAACTACTAAGGTTGTGTAACTATTCGTGGTGACAATTTATTGAACAGTACCGTGGCATTGTGATCTCATCTTGGTTTGGTTATTTGCAATCGCAGATTTATTGCTACGTTTTGCTCAGTGTCATCGTAGAAGATTGTACACTAGTGTCGGTTATTGTCGTGTTGTAGTATTTAACTAACTATGAAGATTCATTCGCGTTATACCATTAATCTCTTTGACCTTAAATAGTGAATCCACTTTAGACACACTATGATCAACCATTGGGAAGTAGCACCGGTGTGAAACTGAGTAACACTCAAAATGTGAGGCTCTGCTTATGATTGGAGACAGTTTGATCAAAACAGAAATTGGGGTGGTGCTGACGAAATTTATGGAAAGTAAAGGCTATTGACCTTTGACTGTCAGAACCAAAGTAAAGAAACTCACCCTGAGGTTGGGTGAATATTTAGCACTTCCACAAACGTAACTTCAGTAGACGGAACATACGATAAAAATAATTCCACTCTAGGATTAAGAAGTTTGCAAAATTGTAGGGATTAATAAGAAAATGTGTTAGGTAAAGGATAGTGCCACGCGCAGTGGAAGCCAGCAAGCGTGCACAGATTGAACTTGGGTTGTGTAACGAAGCGTGTTGCTATGCTGTCAGCGCCGTTTTAGGTTTCGTTTGTGTAAGTCATGTATATAAGTCGTGTGTATGGTTTACTGGGCCTTTGGCTCACACTTGTTTCTTGTTTCCTTTTACAGGACTGTTGTTGGAACCCCTACTTCGGAAGAACGCTGTCTGCCGATGTCTCCACGTTGCCCTAAAGTTGGTCTGCAGGTGTAACGGACAGTCAGATTAGAGATAGCCAGCTTGTATGCTACAATAACAGATTAACTAAATGCCTAGGTACCCACACAGAGATTTGAAGTGACACATGGGACGACCGGACTAAAAAAGATGTTCGGGATAGAATGAAATTTTGGAAGCAAGCAACTTCTGCATGATGAAACGTTGAACCATTAGAGAGTTAGTGAGAATATAACGAAAAACGTAGCTATATTTAGAGCTGTGCCTCATGGATTGAGAAACAAGCTGATACTCTTTTGTTAGGGGTCCGGAAGAAATAACTATGGAAGAAGATAGAGAAAGGGAGAGTATCGTTGCAATCACAAAGCGAAGGATAAGAGTAAACGGGTTTGTAAATGACTTTAAACGTTAAGTATAAAGAAGTAGATAGCCTCATATCAATAAGAACGCTAGTAAACTAAAGGGATCACGCCAAATTTTGGCTTGACATGACACTCTAATATTTCGCAGATTCGGACCTAAGTAGAAATTTGTTATCAACTTGTATTTGAAGATAAGTTTCAAAAGTTGATTTTAGATTGTTCCTTCAGGAAGGCAGTATATTCGGACGTATTAAGCGATAAAGGGCTTGTTTTAGATCAATTGACCATTCTATAATGTGACGGACATGAATATTACTGAATGCCGGAGGCCAGATGCGACATCACCTGAATTCTTAAGCAAAAATGAATCCTTGGAAGAAAGCACGGGGTTCTCATGATGAAAAAACTACAGAAAGAATGAATTCTTGGAGAATTCTTGAGTTTGTGATTAGTGAAGAACATAACCGACCACCAAACATGTTAACTGAGAGCGATTCGAAAAATACTCAATCAACAACATTAGTAAAGATGGCCGAATGTCATGCTCTTCGAGAAAATGGAATAGAATCTCCTTACTGTGGATGCAATTGAAAGCGCTGCTGTAATGAAGGAAACAGAGAAGCAATCTTATTTAGGGATCACAACATTGGGTGAACATTGCAGGACTATGAGCAACGACAAACCGGGACTGGCGATGCGTTAGCCGATGCGGATCATCGTGCGGATCATTGTATTCCTTTAAGGAGAAGCTTCTCAAAACATTCGACGCTACCAAAATACATGCTATCGTTCATGATTTGAATGTAGGTATGGTGCTAGCAGTTTGCCAACAGTCGGCAATTTTTTTGGTGTGATATAGTGTATGGATATATCCACAAATCAGCAACCGAAAATTCAACAAACTCTTTGAACAAAACTGGGCGACAATTCATCTGCTTTTTGACTCTGCACTTTTTATACACTGATGTATTTTTAACAGACAAGGAATTGTGTTACTGATTAGAACATTTACCGCGTTTGGCATGTTGTTTCTGTCGCTAGTTCGATTCCAATCAAAGTGAAGATTTTTCGTAACTGGTTCTCTGCTAAATTGTCATATCTGCCAAACTACTTATCAGTACTACAATTTCAATGCTTACCAGTGGCGTTGGTGGATTCCAGCGTGAACTGATCGAGAAATCCTGCTTGGTCAGTCAGTCGGCTGGATCATTTGGTGTATTCCATAGGACACAATTGGTTAGGTGTGTAACCATGTCCAAATGTGAAATTTCTGAGCTGCCGCCGTGGCTTCGTAGCTCAGCCGGTAGGGCGCTTGCCGTGTTTTGTCATGTTGTTTCTTGAAACAATTTGTTCCCTTTATGAACTTGAATAAGGCAATGAGAAGACGTAAATCGTGTGATGTTCTCCGGAGTAACATTTCGTACATTCTGATCACACATGGACATGTAACTAATTTAAACATTAAGATAAGGTTCCGTGTCCGTCTCTCTAATCCCTTAAGCCATTATTTCCGCCCTACGGAACCTTATCTTAATGTTTAAATTAGTTACATGTCCATGTGTGATCAGAATGTGCGAAATGTTACTCCGGAGAACATCACATGATTTACGTCTTCTCATTGCCTTATTCATGTTGTTTCTGTCGCTGGTTCAAATCCAGCCAAAGTCCAGATTTTCCGCAATTAGGCCTCTTCTAGAGAAGGATTTGTCATTTTAGGACACCAGATTGTGCCTAGAAAATGAAAGAACCTTTAGCAAACCTACAAAAGTTGCCAATAAATCATACAAACAAATTTTTATAAGGTGGCTGACACCGGCTAGCTGGTTCATTATCTTACAGGTTTCGCATAACTCGTGTTGTTGATTTACGCCTGAGTGTACAGAGCAGCAAGACAATGTAATTCACTTTCATTAGCTAATGAAAGCCATTTTAATGGTGCATAGCTGCTATTTCATTAGACAAAATTTCCCAAATTATTCTAGTCATTCTTACTGACAGACATACAGTCTTGTAACCTTACCGGACATTATAAACTGGGACTAGCGTACAGTAGCACAACCTTCTGATTTGCCGCTTAAGTTGTTGAACGGACGGAATCCTCACACTAGTTGAAAGGAAAGCGGCAAAATGTTTATTCGGGGAGCACATCGGTTTGGCACAGTTGGACAGTCGGAGAGAGTGCAGTCCACCTTCAAACTTAGTAAAGAAACATGAGAAAATATGGGCTGCAATTTCATTATGTTTAAATCTAATAGTTAAGTGGAGGAAGAGTTTAACATTGCCCGACCGGTAGTCAAACACATCGAATTGTTTATGGTTCACTTGTGATAAATTCATCCATAGGGGACTGGTTCAATCTTCCACAACTCCGATAATCCAATCAGAAATAGGTTGTATAATCAAAAACGCTCGTGTGAGTTGTCCACGATTTCCGGTCTATTTTCGACCAGCTGTACTATGTATATGCTTCCATGTCGGTCTGCGGTAGCAGCGCTATAGTGGTGCTAGTCATTCAAGTTAATCCGTACAACAATTAATAATACTGTCATAAAACATTCATGTATTGTTCTATCTCTAACGTCCTTCTGATTGTAATCTTTCGATCACCGTTTGAGGTACTCAAAGGGTTGTTATAAACTCCCGTAAAAGTACGCAGCATTAGCCACGGAACAGAAGTAGGCCTGAAATAATTTAATGTTTTACTCTCCAGATAGAGAAAACGAAAAACTCATGTCCCGAGAATAACGCAACTGTAACCACCAATTACTCCCAAGTCACATCAGAAGATGAGTTTAAAAGGCCACTCTGTTCCGCTGTAAAACATGTGTAAAGGAGAAAAATGTAGGGTATTTATATGATGCATGATGATTTACAAACACTCTCGGATCAGAACTTTGGAAGACAGTTACCAAAAATAGCAGTTAAGGACATTACGCCACTAGTGAGCGTGACAAAATAAACGTCAAACAGGTAAAAGAAGAGCAAAAGTTACCCCCGGGATTTCTCTGAGAATTTCTGTTTACTCTGATTGGACAAACTGCTCTGTCGGGTAATTAGGTGGTTTTCGGTGAAAAAAATGGGGTTCACTGACAAGAGTTGGTCGACTTTTCGATTGATACTATTTCGCCTGCTATCAAACTAGTGGTAGATTATTTCACGTTGTTGTTTTTCCTACTCTGGTGACCACTGTTGTGTCCAGACTGGGCTAGAACGAAGAGCCTACAACATTTCCGTAAATTTCTGAAACCGTACGAATTGTTTCCGAACAATATCTAGTAGTAGTTGAAATCATAGTTCGATTTCCGTACAAAAAGTATTCACAACCTTCAGTCGACGAAGTTCATAAGCATTTTGTCTGTTATAATCGGAGTGACATTTTGAGTTTACAAATATTGCTAATTGGTAGGGTGTAAAGTGTGTATCGCAGGCGTAGACGTGATAGTACGAAAAATTGCCGAAAAACATTTATGGATGGTTACGTACAGCGATTTGATCAGACTTGAACAGGGTAGGGCTACGTGAACGTGCAGTGACCTTTTTCATCTAGAGAATAGCGCTATCGTACTTTCATGAAACAGATTAATTAGAAACAGAGAAATGGCACAGAATGATTCCCTCAGAGTAATTTTTTGAGTGATATTTCCGGAAATCAAAACATTCTGTTCTGTGACAACTCATCCGTCTAAATTATTTGATCTTTGGTAGCTCATCTACGTTGGTTGTATCAAGTAAATGGAACTCATGACGAAATTATTTGAAGAACCGGCCGAACTTTGTCCAATATCTGTCAATAAAATCAGTTCCAGATTCATCAGTAGCACAATTCTACGGCACCTGTTAGATAGCACTTTCAGTATTGTTGCTTTATAAGTCGTCTTACTTACAAGTTCAAGTTAACTCCCATACATTTATCGGATATGTGAGAAAAGTAGGTCTGAAATGGTCAGTAAACAGGACTTCTATGGGAAGAGTCAAATTCCCAAACACTTGCTTTTACCACGATTACAGACAGAGTAGGTAGGTTTATTTGCACATAAAGCCTGAGCTCCGTTTTGAGCCAGCCAAACTCTAATGTTTTTATCCTTTCAGTGGAAAAAATTACCGGAATACCAATTTTCTTTGCATTATTTGTGTTAAATCTTCACTTGCAAGGCTTAAATTTTACAGAAGTTTAAAAAAACAAGAAACACTTTGCTTCAGGGCGTTGTATAATTGAAGACAATAATAATCGCAAAATTTGCAATTTCAAATTGGACGCCATCATCACTTGAGCTCAGCTTTCAAACTCATCTCAGACTTTGATTAATCCATTTCAGTCGTAATCTCCACACTCGAGCTTTGCTACAACAATGATAATAATACTAATATCAAAATTAATCAACGGCGGTTAAGACAAATTTTCAAAACCCCTTCGGAAGATCACATTCGAATTCGAAATTCAAAAAGGTCAATGAACTTTATTTCATCCGTTTTTTTCAAAGACAAATAAATCCTCACCTTTATCAAGAATGCTGCTACTCCACTATCACTATACTGGCAGTCTTGTGAGCGCACTCTTTTGAGCTATTGTTTAAGATGAAAAGTCCGTCCGGTTTTGGCATATTTTTCTCTCGAGGGTGCCTCAGAGGCTATCTGGGGTATTCATCGGAAGGTTTTATGTACAAAAAAATACAAGACTTGGTAGGATAGATAATTGTATTGAAGGGGTGCTTTCTTGGAAAATAAAAATTCCACCATACAGCTGAGCGTCAGAATGCAAAAACTTGTCTCAGGTATTTTCATGTACAAAGCTGACATCTATCTTTCACCAGTGTTACAAACTCTGATACTCGTTGGAAAGAAACTTCTGCCTTACACAATCAGAGATCTGTAGTTATGCTTTCGGACGGCCAACTATTTCTGTTCATTTCGTAAATCACGCTGTTAGAACGACAACCATTTGGATCATCTAAAGTTACGTTTCCTTCATCCTTGAAAATGAAGCTGTTCTAAACCTCACTCCTTGTGACATGGTGTTCTGCTTATCCCAATCAATGTTGCACTTGTGCTTCAGTGATTGAGAGTGTACGAATCGGTTTCCGACAGGTTGGGAATAGTACATTATTGAGCCGTACTCTCACGAGTCAAGAAACATTCAGATTAATGCATCTGCGTACAGATGAGGTCTTCCATTCATCTCTTTGAGTGAACAATGCGCAGCAGAACTCTCCAATAACGTGTTTCCCACAGATTTTGATTTATATGCACTCATTGAACTATCTCTTCCACTCTGCTTCCGACGTTATAAACCAATATCTTCACCTTCTGATGCGCTGAGAGTTGCATTCTGCGTGACAGGGTTGAAGCCAAACCGATGAAATGCCAGTCACTGACCTTGGCCATGGGCTATCTATCCATGACGGAAAATAAGCACTCTGCATCGATCACATTGTGTGTACCATTAAATGAGTCACGAAGTGAGATAAAGTGGTCGCAAGCTTTTACTGGTCAGTATGATCGCTGGCAGCATTTTTTGTAACCGCTATTTCGTCTTTTGATTATTGTGGACTCCAACTTGACGTAACTTTTAAGACACTTGAAACAAACAGTTTGCCTTGTGTTTTTACAAGTACGGAACTATGTCGGTCGGAAAATGACTACGCAAATGCAGAAAACTCTCCACTAATAAACGTTTGACCAGTGTGAGGTTTTTTGTGTGGTCAATTTGGAGAATAGTCCTAGTCGTGCGGTCATTGACAAGGTAGTTGCTATGCCTGCTTTTGGATCGATCGGGCGATCTTAAAGCTGGTTGTGCCAGACACTACACAATTAACCCATCAGAAGATAGCTTCAGGAATATTCGATAAATCAGCGATTATCGTTCCTGATACGGACGCGGACGGTGAACCCCAGTCGACTGGCTACAATCCGATATATTTTCTGATATGTCTTTGCACACCTGAAATGAAGTAGTCTCTGAACCTTGGGTTCTGTCGAATGCCCCAGTCAACAAATTATATACAGCACCGATAAATTCTCGCGACGAACATTTCACGAGACAACATTTTAACCATGATTCATTAACATTTTTGTGCTTGCCTGAAAACCAAGGTTTTACTTGACTCCTATAACACGTTAGTGTACTCCACCTCTTCCTGGTAAAAGCGGAGTTGACAGATAATTGTGTGACAGCATCGACAGGTGAAATGCCTAACCAGATTCAGGACCCAAATTCGGAACCCATCATCGAATGCGGTCCTTTCTTGTTAGACAGATATGGGTCACTAAGAGAATCGAGATGTGCTGTTCAACGTCTGTTAGGAAACACACAGTAATACGATGGCTCATGGCCGAGATAATTTTAAAGCTACTGTCCTGTTATGTTCCGGTTCTGAACCTCCTCAACCAGTTCAACCTTCACTTCAATCACACTACCGAGGCTTGACTTGACAATGAGTTACCTTCAAAACTGTCAACAAAATGGTCTTGAACACGTAGGGTGGTCGATGAACGTATCTTTTACTGATTCACCAGTACCATATTTACAATGTCATGAGTCGGTTTCTTCTAGCAAACAATTAAGGAAGCAGCTAATCGATCGGCGAGTTAGGATAGGTAACCACACTTTGGAAAGGATTAAGTTCACGATTTTAAAACCGTCATCAATACATTAAGAACCGCGCTCAGCCTGGAGCATCATGTTCATCTGTTATAGTTGTACTAGTCGTAAATTCTAACGACGTCAGCAGATTGAATGAATATGACTGTGGGTAAGTGGGGGGAGGGTACCACAAAGTCTTGCCTGTTTTGGTAAACCATGTGTATCTCACAAGATATGCAGGACATAAGGGGTAACATCTGGGCAGTTTCGAAATACTTCTCACTCTGAATTCACGTACATGACACGCACTCTCAGTGTTGAGCACAAAAACACTAAAAGGTCACCTACACAAAAGCACACGCGCACACAAGAAGCAAAGCGCCAGACTGTCGGAAAAGAAGGGTTGATTTGAGCCAAAGCCAGATAGGTTCGGGCGCCATATGCAAACGTTCATGAGTGTACACCACCATCGTTTTTGTACTGTACACCAACCGTAATAGCAGCACTCCTGAATTGGGGTTGTCGAGTTTGTCTGCTCCGCGATGCACTCAGTATCAACCGATCGACGCAACATAACAACTGCCATGCAGTGGAGGTGTGTTTGCACATCAATTGCGGTAGTAGCATTGGCAATGTTGGGACCGGGTGCCAGTGTATATGTGCTCGCCTGTATGTGTGCGGCAAATTAATGGAACAGGTCGTTCACAGAACAGCAGCCGAGGTTGACCCCGTCAAACTGCCAATCTCGCCCCGGTCTCAGAGCTGGAACGGACGTGGCGGAAGTCTGGGGCGTGCGGGTGAACGTGAGTTAAGAAGAATCACAATAACACGGTCTGTGACTCATGCCCATCTCTACCGGTTTTCTTGTTCTCTTATTTTGATCGTTATTAGGGGTCATTGTGGCGAGCTTGTGTTACTGTGTTTGTCTGCACGTGTGCGTAAATGCTTTATCTACTCGAAACGTGAAGTGCAACTTGTGCACAGTCATTCAACGTTTGACGTGCAACTTGGTATGAAAAACCAATTCACAACCTATTTGCCCAGCCGTGAGTACACACTTATGTTTCTACTGTGTCTGATAAGTGAGCCAATAAGGGACAACGAGAAACTCGTATATCTGAGAATCTCATATACTCGTCTATCTAACGGGCCCCTGTGAAATCTTTTGTTTACAGGGACTGTCAAAGGTTGTGCAAATAGTTAGCTCCAGCGACCATCAGAAAAATGATGGACCGTCATCTTAATCTTGTTGGATGTCATGTTCACCACGCACCTCCAGTAACTGAACACATAACTGGTGAATAAGCAGCATATAACCACTAGAACACGGGGCCACGGTCACTGAGGTTGCCGGAAGGTATGTGAATTAGCTTCCTTAAATGTTGCGTTTTCTTTCCTCATAGGTTACTACTGTCACGAGCCCTGACCTGATCAGATACTTTTATGGTAGACTACTACGTGACCTACAGGTAAGATGAAGTCCAACAATCTGCACAAATCCTGCATTGTGTAATACGCAATACAGCTGTAATACACCGGATAATACAATTGAAGGATGAAGTTCACTTTACAAGTAACAATCCTGTTCAACTTGTTCTTCTGTCACATGCAGCGTATTTGTCCGTAACCACTGAATGGATTTAAGGAACGCGGTATCAGTCAGTGCCCACATTCAAACCGCACTCGACTCAGTTCCGGATATCATCAGCAAGCTGATGGGAGTTCGTTTGAAAAACAGTATTCAGAACAACTCTGGAAGGATAGGGAAACAGCAAACGTGAATGGATGGATGCTAACTGTTCAGTAACATGACAAATTAAGACGAAAAGCTGACAGATTCAAATCGTGTTTATGTAGAAGAATTGCTGCGAACCATCGTAAAGTGTCGAAGGCAGATCATTCAAAACGAAACAGAAGATTATATCAATTACAGGATGAGAACAACGATCTAGGCAAACAGTCCGAGCAAACGTCAGTCAGTACTATGTAAAGCAATCCAAACGAACATCAACAAGTTTCAACAACTTTAATACTAAACATAGGATCAGCGTACCGGGATGATGCGCCAGTCAAGTTGGTCGATATGTGTAATTTTAATACATTCCGTTCAACATTCGTCTATCACGACTGGGCCATACCCTTACCCTTGAGCACAACACTCCGGTCTGGACTTGAACAACAATCCAGTAAGTCCGAGACATCAAGCTTTTCAAAGTCGTCACTGTTTGTACGCATCATTAGGTACAATAAACTACTGATCAGTTAACTTTCTCAAGATTCCCCAGGTGGCACATAGTAAGTAGAGTAGATATCACAATGGACAAGCTAGTCATATTTGTGTTACCTCAAATTATTACACCAAAGCGATTATATTTCACCGTACCTTGATACAACAGACTCGGATCTGTCTACATATGACCCATCATTCTTATCCACAGAGGCAGTGCGTTAGTAACTCAAATAAGCACACTGAGTGAACTGACTCATCAAAGGCATTGAAAAATCGTCTAAGTAGTACCCTTGGTGAAATATCACAATGCCACACACTACGATGAACATCACTCCCGATGTAACGCAACCCAATGGGGCATATCCGGAACCTGTTAGGTTTCATCTTTGAACGTTACACTCCTCTGCAACCAGATCACAACAAAAGAGTTTTTTTTATGTATGTGTACTCACTTACTTATCCTCATACCGTCGGAAATTATTCAGTTAGCCTAACCTCGGGGATTTATCGGCCGGACCGTAGACTGCAATCTTATGTACCTGATTACCCAACGTGTAGTTCAGGGAATAATCAGACCGAACCTATCAACAATACACCTGAGAATGTCTTTCATAAGTCAACCCATAAGTGACACTGTGTACAGCGAAGTTCAACTGTGTGGGTATATTTTTTGGACACAATATAGAGGTTGCTAGAGCGACAATGCTTCCTCCTTTGTTTATTTTTCTTTTCAAGCTCTGGAATTTTCATCAAGGGTGAATGTGATTATATTGTTAGATGTGACAAATCGGTCAACGACAAGTTATAATCCCTGACGCATAAGCCATCAAGGTAGGAGACCACGGACAAGAGTTCAAATCACAGTCGTCGCAATGATAAACATTATTGATGCGTTAAATACCAACACATCTGGAGTCCTTTTGGAAGAACTGGATGAACAGTCTATGAGAATGTGCCAGGTGTGATGATTTGTGAATGGGGTCCAACTCAAAGCAGTTGAACGGTGAGTTTTTCATTTCAAAAATTTTTAATTGATCAGTTCACTCGTCGATACACAAAACAAAACATCTAACCCACCACCGATGAGTTTGAAGACGTTGTGAAGAGAACAGATAGTGAAATTACCACAATAAAGTGTATGGATAACCCGCTGCACTTTTGTAAACTATCTATCACTATTTCGCTGGTTCATAGGCATGTTCAGGACCAAGTGAGGGCATTTTGGTGTAGACAGCTGAGCACGCCATATACGTACATTTGTTTGTGTGACTCTTATTGTCACCTCTCAAACAGTAAACGAATAACTAAGAACATACCATACCGGTTATTTATAAAAATGGCAGAATTTTGCAACCAAACCGCCAGTATGACTAACTGATAATGTTTATTGTTAATTCCCAAAGACGATTGCTTGGGGGTAAACAACTGTTTGCGGTAACACATTGAGTAAATTGGGTTTATTTACTTGTCTGACAGAACGTTCCTGGACTGCTTTTATTAGACCAGGTTTAGAACTGAGCGTGCAAGTTTAGAAATATACACACTCAGTGAGTATTACTTGACACGGCGGGTTTCGAAACAAACAAGTCACATGCGGAAAACCAACTGTTCAATCAGTTGTTCCAGTATTTGGTTCATTTCCAAACAGAACCGATTTAGATGTGATGCCCTGTTTGTCTGTATTAAGACAGCTCAGCATGTGTGCCTGTATGCATGCCTGTAGCACAAGATACTGTTAGACAAGAATCACGGTGATGTGAAATCGCTATTGTTGTCAATTGTAATCTGGTGATCAGCCAAACACCAATAAGATCTTCGCTTGGTCAACACCCCTTTTTGTAAGCTTCTAGTTTGTGTACTAGCAGCAACAACGCACACCAGACAGCAAAACGGGCGACGACAGTACCGTTCCGGCCTAGTTGTCTCAGGGGTACATGAGTTCGCTTGAAGCGGAAAGCAAACAGTTAAACCATCAGGCAGCTGGAGTATATGAGTGAACGTTTCTAATCGCTTGCCTGCCAAGCATGTCAAACTGATGAGAGTAGCGTTGAACCACCAGACCGATTCACCTCGACAACCACAATAGATGAACCACAAGGTTTAGTCGAGTTAGTTTGACCACCATTGTTTGGTGCTTGCCATTGGACAATCGACTACTCATGGCATCAGCAAATGACAAGTGTATTTTATCAAGCCCGCCACGGCGGCCTCGTTATCACTGGTGAAGAAGAAAAAGCGCAGAATAACCATTCGTTGATGATACAAACTATACTAGACCAGAAGGGCTGATTGTGTGCTCATGAGTGAGTTCGTCTAACACAGAATCCAATTTAGATTGAGAAACTGAATACATTTGGTTGGGTTTACATAGTACTTACTTGAATTTTCGTTATTTTGTTCTGATCAGGCAGACAGAAGAATGTCTTGGAGTTGACAGAAGAGATTCCACAGAAGAGCATTGAATAATCGGAATCTACATCTGAATCATTCGTAAAGGTTCGTAAAGGTTTGAAGATGTCAGAGGAAAACATTCAAATTAAACAACGCACATTTAGTCACAGTTCTTGCATTGAGATAAGCTTTTCGGCCGTCCCACTTCTCAATGAAGTACTAGATTCATTCTTATTAGAGGTAATCAGTAGTTCACATCCGGACGGGAATTTGCACTCCGACCCTCGTGTTTGTGATACAAGCGTGTCACTTACAACGTCAGTGATCTCACAATAGGCGTGACCGATCAGTCATATCTAAACACTCAACCATGACCTCATGTGAATAGTGTTCAGATTGCCCGATCGTCCAGGTATGAGATACCGTAAGTGTCCTGTCAACTCTAATCGATAACCCCGCATTCAGATGCTTCTCAGTTAGGTTGAAGCCATAGACAGCCTGATTCATTAAGATCATTTACACAGCGAGTACCGCGAATACAGCAACACTGCAAATTCTACTCTAAAAGTTGTTCAAGCAGACTGTCTGCTCATTTTTATAACAGGTTAGTTTTTTAAACTCTGCTAGGTGATTCTACTCAACTTCAGGAGATGAAGACCACCACGTCAAAAAACCCGAGTTATTTTGCACACAAACCATAACACGAACAGAGTGATTAAACTAAGAAAGTTAACAGTCTTGAGTTGGGGTCATCCATTATGATGGATTTCAAAGTATAACTGCGCTAGAGTGTATAAACTAGTCGATGGCCAGCTTAACTGGCTTTCACATAAACGTTACTCCTTATGGGATGCAAGCTCAATACATAGTCCTGAGGAACTCCCGTACTTGCGAAGTTGGGATATGAAGTAGGTTCTCGTGTTCCAGTTATTAACTAAAATTCAGTCACTTGACAATTTTAGCCCATCCAAGTTAGCCATACAATGGGTGGCGTCCATCCAAGCGTATTCCTTTCCTTTGTAGTGAATCACTCTACTACAAGACTGTCAGTAGTATCAGATTATGGGCAAAAACAGCCCATTCTGGACAGCCGTCCGATATAGCATTTCTCATTTTCATACTATAAGAAATGGGCCCGTGGAAAATGTCACTTTTTAGTAAAATAGAATTCCGCTAAATAATACTGAACTACAAACAACCAGAGAAGCAGTATCTCCAGTTTAGCCATGAAAGTTATTGGTATATAAAAATGAATTCGAGTTGTTTTCAAATTCCGCTCTGCATTACGACGCGAACAGGTTGAACTTGTAACGAAAAATAGGTGGTACAAGTGTTTTGACCGAAAACGGGCATGACGGAATGAGTAGACCAACCGCAAAATCTCTCGACAATCACTTATTTCGAAAAAAATTTTCACTCATTAGCTGACATTCATAAATTAAATCAAGGTCTTAATTTTCACTGCCTGCGTATAACCCCTAATTATGCTCTCAGCATAGTCTCGTCGGAATTCAACAAGTAATGTTTGTTGAATTGTAAGAACAGTAGAAACTGACACTCACTATGTCACGAGTCCTGTGGGCATCGGTTGATTTTAAACACTACCTGTTTAAGCCTGCTTTGTCTCTTATAAATCTACTACCCAAGTTCACTTTCTTCCACATTTGATTGCAACAGGGAAAGACGACCGGAATGTAAATTAATTTACCATAAAAGATGTATCAGTTACCTCGTTTGGAACAAAGATATCTGAAAGCGTGGTTGATAAGATAGAATCTCAACCTGTCTATTATGATTGAGTCGATCTACGTCCTGCTAGGTGTAACCGAAGATTACATGGCAGGGTGTAACCTGTGGTCAAGCCACATTTAATAAAAGAAAGTATGGTTTGGGTGCTGGAAGTTTTAGACAAAACGCACACAAGAGACAACGCCATTTTAACAGAGCTTTCGTAGCTATTAGTCAGCCTATTCGGACTGTTAATGGTGGACTGTAGTTGGTGACTAACTTGAACAACGCGGTTTAGATGATACAAACAATTTTGTATTTTTCAATCCAAATGTCGGAGTCAATGGATCTAGGCCTATAGGCAATGAGTCAGTCACGACTGAAACATAACTCATTACGGGTTTTAAGCTGTTGCTCAAGATTACACCAAGACTTCTTCTGTTAGTACAGTTCGGGTCTGTTGGTCTTACCAAACGACTGGTAGCATCCGTATAGTGTGAGTGGTGGCGAAGATGGTAATAGCATGATACACAAACTTGAATGAACATGATGTACAAAACCAGCCAGCATCCCTTTGACCTTGAGTGGTTACAGAACGATATAAACAAACAAGCCCGTCATGACTTGTCAGTGAGTTCAGTCTGATTTCTGGTCGGTTGATACACAAGATTGTTTGGTCATGACGAGGGTGTTTGTAAAGAAAACTCACTGACTCGTTGCAGTAAAAACAAAACACAAACCAATGCACTATTAAGAGTAAGTAATTATGTCGGGTACGTGCACTCATTGACACACATGCATCAAAACACATAAGATTGTGGAAGAGGAATGAATGTTCCTTCAACTCATTTCAGTCACATCGGATTATGACTTTCAAAGCTTGGAAACTACTGTATGAGATCCACCTAATTTGAGCGGTCGTTAAGGCTTGTATTGACATGTTTGATAAATCTACATCTCCGTCGTCTTTTAATCTTAGGCGATTTTTTGAGCACGATCCTTAAATTCATCAAGAATTCAGTAAACTCCAAAGGTAAGTGTTTTCTCGGTAATGATAGTGACAGCAAACAGGTTCCTTTTCCCCCCAGTAACTCAGATTGAGAATAAAAGAGTGAGAAATCCCAATGAAACTTTTAATATTCTTGTTATTATCAAGATCTACTTGCACTGAAGACTACAACATTACTTGAAGCTCTATGCTCCATAGCGCAAGGTACGACACTAGGTTCATTGGTCACCAGTCATCTTTCTAAGCCTCACTGGTATGATTTGTAGGAAAGAGGAGTAAGCTTGTTCATGGAAACAGTCAAAGAAGTGTCGAGACGAGTACCGGATCGCCTTAAGGATTCCAAAGAGAAGTAGTCACCAAACGTCCTGACAAGACAGTTGGAGGAATTACTTACGATGTATGGGTTGGGATTATTGTAAATGCGGGCATCCATAACCCAGGATTACTCGAGCCCATTGTCAGTTCAAGGTATCTGATGTTTAAAGGACTCTAGACTGGTCTACTTCTGAGATGAAGGCCAGTGGAATCAACTAGAAGAGGTCATCGAAGCATTATTCGTCGAGCAGCCCTGGGAAAAATGAAACTCATACAGGAAATATGTTGAACGTTCCATGCTGTATAAGGGCCCGTTAGCAAGTGAAACTTTGTCTAGTGAATCTTCAGGATTCTCGCTGGCGTCAGTGTAACGAACAATAGGTAGTTCTGCACCAAAGTGGCGAAGTATAATCTTCTAGTTGATCAGGCTAATCAAAACGAAAGAACATGGGGAAAATTAGTTAACGGGTGATAAATCACTTCCGGAGATTTAGGGTAATTCACCCAGTAATGCGTATTCAACAATTCCAATAACGATTATTTAGATGGTCGGGTTAACGGGACTATTTTTCAAATCTAAAAAACGCCAGAAAAGATGATCGAAAGGATTGGAATTTATGCGGTACTGTTTAATAAAATTACAACAAAAGTACTGTCTCACCTTGAATGTGAATCAACTGGGTAAACAAATTATCCAGCAATGGAGTTCAAAATGAGGCAACTAAGAACGTGTTCACAAACAGTCACCAGTCAACGGGAAATGACCTCGTTAAAACAATCGGGCACGGATGAAAATGAGAACATGTCGACAACATCAAGGAGGAAGTTTTAACAGATAGACAATGATAGTTATAAGAAGGAAAAAGGTTACCATTTGATGTACAATTTTGGTACAAAATTCGTTATGATCGCTTACTGCACACCGCAGAGAAATAAAGGCAGAATAACGATAGGTTTTCTACAACCAAACCAAACACACCTCTACGGGTTCATCGTTCCGCATCATACTAGACAAAAAAAGACAAACATACCAGACGCACTTCAACAAATCCAACACCAGGAATAAAAAAGCACGCAATGTGTGTTCTACATCGTGGGTTTGAATGTGACATCCGAAGTTGCCAAAATGAGCAATTTTGACATTAGAACTCGTTTCTATTCACATAAATGAGCAACTACGCAGACGGGTGTTTGTGTACGATAACAAACAGTCGCGTTTTAGTATGACCAGTGTAAGATGTTCGGGAAGAGAGGCCAAGCGAATATACGAAAAGCTGAATACACTTCAAAATAAGAGCTCTATGATTAGTGGCACAATGTACTAGTCAAACTGAAGTTGTTTAAATACCACATTTATGCTTTCAGTTAGTTGTTTTAAGAGTAAACCACTTCAAAAGGGAAAAATGAAACCAGTTCCTTATTAATTCTTGCGTCCGACAGCCTGAACCGTTTTCTGAATAGATCGCACTAATTTACCTCTCTAGATGCAGATCCATACTTGCATGCAGTTTGTTAGTGTTATAGATCATCAATGTCCTGCTTGTCAGATGTATTATGGTAATTCGTGTGTGCGCAACAAAACGAAATTGTCGTAATAGATGTGTCATCCATTCAAAATCAATTCTGTGGACAATTCTGCTCGGTCAACTCATCCTTTCTTTTTATAGTGCAATGTTCAGAAAATCCAACTGTCTGTTTGCTCTCTGAATCTTGAGTGGATTTTTCTGTCAGGTTGTCTAAATTAAGGTGGTGTTCCTCGTCAACGACACAAAATGTGTTATCTATGTAGCGCTTATAAGCTACTGTTTCCTTACTGATCACAACCAGCAGATCCGTATCCATAGTGATCAGGAAATCGTCTACAAAAATTAAACCATAAGGTAAACAGATTGCTGATCCATCAATCCGGTGAAAAATCTGAATGTAACATAAAGAGTGAATGCTATTTGTGTGAGGCATCCTCAGTTCTTTCAACAGTATGGTACACACAATCCGTCATCTACAGTAACGCTGCGTGATTAATGAGTATGAAGACGCTCAGTGAGTGAGTCCGTTAACTACTTACGCCTAGATCCTACATTATATCGCTGACCTGAAGCGGGTCCCCAAAGTTATGTTGTGTTATTCTCACGAATGCTGATCAATCAAGACATGTTTGGTCTAACTACTTATATCTGAACTTGATCTCAGCGACGAACTATGTGGGTTTAACCTGAATAATGAAAACAGTCTGGGGTTTGTCGCATCAGTGGAATGAACACACAAAATTAGCTTTGTCAATAATTTTGTTATTATTAGTTCGGCCCACACTTTCACTATCATCATATCTAGTATAAGTGTCCTGTCTGTGCTTTGAGATCCACATGACTTTAACCCGAACGAAATGTCCACTGCATATCTTCACCATCGTTTATTTGTTAAACCACAAACATAAAAACGAGAGTTGGTAGTTCGTACGCACACTCAACCGCTTATCCAAACTTTCAACCAACCGCAAACACGTCGCACGTAGTTGATTTTTCATGAATGACTATCGCGTGGGGCTAGTCATAACTCTGAAGTACTGCATGACGTTGTCAGACCTACCGTAGTGAAAACTTTCAGTAAAATAAAATCTTCACAGTCCAGTTCGCGCCTTTTTTGTAACCAGCGCGCTCACATCTGTGAACCGGAATTCCGGTCCACATCATGTGCGATTCTGTCTGATTCTGTGGGTTTGGCTGACACTTTCTGTCCTGGATATTTGCTTGCCATTTCTCGATTTCGTCCAGTCGCCCGTGTGTTCAGCAATCCATCCATTGTGGGCTTTGCCCATACCTTATCACCGCGTTGAGATACTTCATTCAGCTTTGGAACAATCGTGTCTCCTTCTTGGTCATCCATCATACTATGTCATGAATGCCCCCACAAGGAAGAGTGGTAAATCCATCAATTGTTTTCAACTAAGCACCTAACACGGGTTATTAATAAACTATACATATTTACTACTGACTAAATCTATTTGATTCTTGACGCTATTCGGAATCCAATTTTTTAAGTACGCTTTAGTACACGGTTCATTTTATCCTAATGTCATTAGATTAGAAAAGTCGGACAGGTCACATGTCTCCAGCTTAACAGTAATGCTTCTAAATGGGGCAGTGGGACCGAATTTCTCTAGCCTGTTCAAGTTCAAGGTGACCATCTTCTTTGGTGGATTCCCCTCTCTAACCATACCAAGTTCACACGTTATCGTAGTGAATTTTCAGCGGCAACTTCTACCAAAGTTGGGGTCTTTCAAGACGTTGTGTTCTCATGAGTCATAATCTAAAACGCATCAGAAACACTACAGATGGTCATAGACAAACGAGATTTTTGCTAGAAACCTTAAGGGACAGCTACTTGAAAGATTAAGATAATTAGTCTGAAAGTCGTCCGATGTGTTGGCAGACATGCGTCTTTGTAAGTCAAATGAAGCAAATCGCTCAGTACAGTTCACTTCAGTGTCGGGAGTAGCATGTGAAAATCTACGAATAGAATCGAGCGTAGACTACTTGAAGTGAAGCGAGAATGTTTCGGTTCACCTTCTTTAAGGCAGATTTAATGTTGATTGAGTGGTTCCTGATTACTCCAATTAGCCAATCGTATTGCAACTGTGCCGACGGACTACTGCATGCTTCTACTGTACATGAACTGTTTTTCTCGGTTGCATGCTGCTGCCTCTATAAACCGATTCGTACTAACGTCATGACTGCCACATATGGTTGTGGCGTCTGACTTATTCTCTCTCTCTCTCGACTGATATTTCGGTAATTGCCTGTCATATATACTCAGAGCCTTTGTGATCAGGTTCTTGTCTTGTTCCAGCAAATGTTGGTGTTTGTGTCTTCTTCTCGAGTTGGGAATCAAATAGCATGATCCAGTACCTCATAACTACAAAGGTGATCACACACTTTGTTTCATAACTTTGATAATATTTAGATTGTTATTTTCACTCTCCAAAAGTAGTCAATACAGTGAGGTATTCATTGTTGATGGACAGCACATTGTCGACCATACAACTACATTTTGAACTTCTGCTATTGCGTAGGAGTCATTTTCTCACATGGCTGCTCCTGTTGCTGGATTTCATTTTTTATAATGAAAGCCAGATAACTATCAGTTGTATTTTACAGTGTAGACTGCAATTTATTCTTCCCAGTCATATGATCTGCCTTGCAGTTGCGTGCATATTAATCTTGTGAACTCATTATTTCTCCGTTGATTTTGATGTTTTGTTAACTAAAGATTTCTAATCAATATCTTGGATACTCAACCGGTGATCATGATGCGGTGACGAGCTCAGTTTGAATTTTTCCAATGTTATTATCTGCTAAGGTTTGCCTCTGAAATGTCAGTCATTCCTTATCATCTTCTGTATGCTATTTTTAAATTCTGATTTAACTTACTCACATTCAGAATCCTTCCGTGTCATTTTAGTTCTTGCTTCTCACAGTTTACTGTAGCGGTTGCGACCAGTCGACCGAAAGTGGTCCGTGCATATGAAAACCACTGATCATAATTGTGACCCTATTCTGGACTTGGTCACCTTTTTCAACCTTCCGTTTGTTTGACGTAAAAACTGATATATACAGTTGCAAATTTGGTACTGACGAGTCAATACTATTTTGGTCTTCTGCCAGATGATATGTTTCTTCTGTATTCTCTCATTTGATTCATTTCTTGGTAAATTTCAGATGGCTAAGACGTCAGCCTGATGTGAGTAATAGGTCATTGTATTTACTACGTATTATATTCTATTGGTTTGTTTGTTTGGTTTGCTGAAAACTAAGAATATGGTAATTTGGAAATTTAGTTCGTATAGCGTATAAAACACTACCCAATTTGATTTGACCCGAGAAAACAGTGTTGTCACTAATTTGATACTACTCAAACACCAGTCACTCTTCATCGTCCTCACTACGTCTTTGCTAAGTTGCTTGATTTGTAACAATAAAAAGCAACAGTGCTAGACACGCCCCAGAATTTGCAGATAACGATTTTAATCCTGTTTGCTCCCTATGATTACAGTTGAACACTTTACATGCGCTGGTATTTACTCAAGAAAGTCGTACAAGATGTGCCTTCAACTATTGCTGTCTACATGGAATCACATGCATTTTCATCAAGGTCTGTTTCCGATCCATTCAGCCTTCCTATACCCACTTCATACCCCGTCGCCGTACAGCCCGTGAACCATCTTATGGCATGCGAGTCAGCTGGTCTGTCTATAGATAACCTGTTTACAGGAACACATAAAGGAATGTTGACAATGATGGTTTGTGTTAAGTACTATTTCTCTGTTATGGCAGCTTATGTCTCAGCCACATGAAGGGTCCTCTGTTGTCTATAGTAGAAATGCTTCAATAACAACAATAAGCACATACACATAGCGGCAAGATTCGGACTGGGAGGACTACGAACTCACGTGGATTTGTTGTCTATATCTGTGCGTGTGCTTGTTATTCCGACGGAGCATTCATTTCTCGATTGTGCACACATAAGCGCACAGACACCTGGAAAGTTGTCTGGGTACGTAGATTGGCATTACTGCAAAGCCAAACTAAACGGGGCAAATCACCTTCATACATTAAATTTTCGTTGCGAGAAAGTAAAACTCATGAGAAATCTGTAGGTATTTGGGGCAGCACCAAGTGAAAACATTTACAGAAACACATGGGATTGTGTTAGTGGCACGTGATGAGAAGATTTCGCGACAAGGTCGATTAATCTAACTGGCAAGCGACATGTGCAATCACGCTTGAAAGTGTGATTGCCATAATCAACTTTGTTTGTCTTTTGGGATTAGAAAACATTTCAGAAATTTGTTTAGAGAAAGGCATTCATCAGATATGGATAAAACATTACCCTGTTGCAAGAGACCTGTTGGTGAAATCGGATTATCTTCGCATGGTTATCTGTGAACATTAGATTCATCGGCCAACTGATTCCTCATATATAGAACAGTGAAGTGTCACGTGAGCTAACGCAGTAATTGAGAAGTATCCATGTGTATCACTCCACACACTCTGAAATGATAAGTAACCTCCAACATTGGAATCGATCCAAAAGTCATCACGAAAAACTTTATCTAAGTGGATTTTTATCTGAGTGATGTAAACACTTTGGTACCAGTTAATGCCCCTGAGGAAGGAATGTCCGAAGTTAGCAACGCTCACGACCACACTGACAAAAGCAAGTGGGCGTCATCTCATCACTTCACCGGTAAATTTTCCGCTGCGTTTAAACTCTGGTTATGCTTCAGTGGTAATATTAATATATTAACTGCCCCAATAACAGCTTTGTTTTCCATTGGGTTAGTAAATAAATAGCAGTAGTTATTCGTGTAAAAAGTATTCTATGGATGGTTGTTTGTTTGCTACCGCAGCCTTAAAAAGTAGTTCCTACGTTTTAGCTCGTGGCTATCGTTAATAAGCTATTTCTCTTCGTTTTAGTCAATGTTATCAATCCAGTAAACTCATTCGAAACGAGTGCATACACGCACTGTGTTCGGACTATTTCGTGGCCTTATTAGCCGGTGTTCATATGCCGAGCATAACGCATAGATATATCCGTAGTGAATGTGTCTGGATGCGCAAGGAGATGATACTAGCTGACTGAACATTGTGAACAACGGTGTGTGCGTCAGGCAGAAGTATGGACCAAAATTCAGTGTCGATGAGACCTCTGACCAAAAAGAACGTGTATTCAGAAACCGGTGATGCTTAGGTAAATACAGCAACCACGAGAAAAAGGGAATGTTTATGGATTAAGAATGAATACGAATAGTCTAATGTACCGTTGGAAAAATTGCAGCAATCTGTCCACTCTGTAGACTACAGAGAACCAACGGTTGATCGGCTGACGACATCCCATTCGTGATTGTCATCCGTTTACACTTTCATGTCGTTCCCAAATGCATTATCTGTCTCATTTTATGGGTCAAATCAATTTCCTCACAATAACAGCTGGGTTGCCAACGTGATATCCAACATATGATGTCTTCTTTCTTAGGGCTGACCTCTTCACATATAACTTATAAATGTGCAAAACGGACTGAACCCCCTTACGGTATTGATTTCTGTAATGTGCTTTAGGTGCATTATGGATTCACGACGGGAGAGCAGGCTGACGATAGTCCATAATATTGATTACTATAGTGACGTTTCACTTCTGCTTCGGAAGTTACACCTGGTAAGATGAATCAGTCACACATACAGGTGAAACGCAAACCAACCCTGTTTCGATGGTTATAGTACAAAGTCAGTTCCTAATAAGCTCCATTTAGTAATGACTGTTGAAGGAGGATGTGTGAAGCTGACAAGAAAACTGGGATCTATACAATCAATCAAATAACATGGTTCGATAAATCCCCTGGCCTTAATAGAAGGAAATGAAACTGTAGGCAACATACTGAATCGATTCAACCACTACGTATTACATGAAACCAAATAATTAAACTGTGACTAGTTGTCATTTCCAGATTATTCACAGGATGGGACAGAATCTCAAGACTATCATTTACGTTAAGGTCACTGATATGAGCGAACGACCAGCCGGTACCTGTGCATATCAGAAACAAGTTTGTAACAGTATAGTTAACTCAATTTTCCAAACAATATTGAAGCTTAGTCTAGGCAGGGAGCGCAGTGAGGATTCAATTAATTCGCACGGCCTGTTTGAAAAAGAATCATTGATGGAAGTTTCAAACAATCAATGCTTGGACTGTTTGAGTACTGAGGGAATGAAAGAGCAGGATAGGTTTCCGAAACAACGACAGGATATCGAAGGCTATTTTAAAGGTTTTCAGTGACCTAAACGATGTGAATGTTTTAAGAAAGCTCTGAATTCACTCATGGTACACTTGAAACAAAAAGCATGGACAGCAAAACACATAATGGTATGCAAAAAATGAAAGCAAGTGTGTGATCGGATGGATACTGGGCGAAACTGAAGAGGACCAAAGGAAAATAAGTGAGAAAGAAAAGCACAGCGTGAAGTCACACGAAAATAAAACTTAATGTTGCAAACTGAGTAAAAGATCAGAAACCACCAGTTAAGGGATATCCAGAAGTCATGGGGTTTCGAAAGACAATGTTAGTGCGAGTAGAAGGACGTGTAGAATTGTAAAGCAACATTTGGCCGCTATTATGCCGAAACTCGTGAGCGTCAAAATCACCGTAACCAGAAACCACAGTTCCAAATTCCCCATCATATGCTAGATCGTTCTGCATCGGTCTGAGTGAGTTACACCGGTGTTTCCGGGGTTTCAACGCACAACAGACTCACAAATCTTCATCACACTAAATATTTTAACTCACGCTCGCACTTCGAGACAAATCGAATCTGGATTCAGGTTATAAAGTTGAATGTGTCGAGTCCGATTCCGCACCCCAATCTAACCGAACCAGTAACACGACCACGGTTTTCACATGTCTCTATAACTTACAGATGGCTAATTTTGGACCTACCCGTTAGTTTATTTCTGGACTGTGTTATGTACATCAAACTTTAAAAACATTTCACCTGACCTGAAAGAGCTTCCAAGATACTCTTAAAACATCGGTCTCAAAGTATTGGATTTTGTTTGAATATCGCTATTCGAATCATCATGTCTAAAGCTGTGTCTTATCATATGGGTAGAAAGTGTTCGCAGCCAAGTCGAACCCACAAAATACAAACATAACCGGTCAGTCTCTCCGGAAGTACAGATGCTGTAAGGGTTGACAAAATTCTCATGGCGGTCGCTGGTTGAATTGGAAGGAAACATGGTTTATTATTCTTATTATTACTATTATTATTATTACATGTTAAACACGGAGTGCAAATGCCTGTTGCAGAGTAATCGTTGTAGATGAGTAGTGCACCTGAGAAAATCTCTGATGTTCTAGTTTGGACACATCGTCTTTTAAATCTACCTTGTAAGCTTAGTTTCGTACATCCATCCAATTGTAGTGGCTTCAGAACAGTACTAATAACACATATTAATTCTGTTAGTTACACGCATTTATGACTGAACATTGTTTGACGAACCTAATTTGCACGTTCCAAATTTCGAGTATGTGATAATTCCACCATCCAGTTGACAAGGTCACTGTGTTTAATGTTCATCCGACCAGTTCGTTGATATGTTCATAGCAGAATGAGACAATGAAAGTACCTGTGTGGCATCGAGCTCGTACTGAGTGTGTGCTTCCAATAGAGTTATTCGCACGTAGATTCCAACGCGTCACTGTGGAAATCATACAGCCAATCCATCCCTATTACGTGTCGTATAAGAAACGCTGACCGATACATCGTAATTTGAAACAGAGGGATTTTCATGAGATTTTCGTGCGAACAGGTGAATTAAAGAAATTTCAGGTGTTCTGCTTGTTGATCAGTTCAAGTGTCGGAGGTGTGTGTGCTTCGGATGGATTCGACAAGAATAGTGGGTCCATCTGAGCTACTCGCCAAAACTCAAGGAAAGGAGCATCAACTAATGGTCATATCCTATGACAATACCGGAATACAGAGAATGTGTGCACTGTGTGTGTAACATAATCACTTGGCTGAAGACCAAGTAGAAATATCGCACACTATCTGCAATGTGATCCACGGGGCGCCTCGGCTACCAAATAATAACGCAACCTATCAAACCAGATGTGATCAAACTAATTGACAACAGCTCAACCATAGCCCCTGTCAGCATGACAGTGACAGTCGGAACCAGACAGGTTGAAATGATATCAGCGGAAATGTGGGACGTGTTCCCGTACCGCTTTCATCAACACCATGCAGGATGCATCTGAACATTGAATAGAATCGATCTCACATGCTCCTTAATGAGCACATAACAGGAAGTCACATGTTAATTTAGATGAAAAATCACTATTCGATTTGGACAGCTCAGGTAGACAAGTATTGACTTTCGAACACGAACCGTCCGGGATGGCCTGTCCTCATGTGGTACTCCCATGTGCAGAACATAACACTGATCATCTCTGTTCCAATAGGCGTTACGCTCTGAACGAATAATTCATGTCCTGATGCCTGATTCTGGACAGTGTTGCACTATGAGCACAATAGTCTGAGCAGACAGATGGAGATTCTCTTTGCGTCATGCGCACAGATGAGTCTGTGTGTGGTAAAGACAAGTTGTCAGGCCTATGTGATGTGGGCCACACACTGGCCACAGATTGTGACTACAATCTAAACTCAGATATTGTGTGGACTGAACTATCTGATGATGTGCTTACCATGTCTCTCCGATTGAGTATAGAGCGTAAACTGGGTGAATTACATGGCTGATCCATGCTGCCAATATGCAATGTGGATTTCAGGAATGGATCGGATGGCTCTATATAAGTTGAACACGCAGTCTGGAGTTACAGTTCCTCTTGGGTACCATCTCTATTCCTATGATTGACGATTACAACCCGTTTGCCAGAAACATATCCAACGTGGCCCTTAAATCGAAAATCATACGAAAACGAGTGATTGATTAAGCAATGTACATATCTCAGTTTCAGGACAAGTGACTGTCATAAATATAGAGGCTTTCGTGTATGAGACAGAAAACAATGAATTCGCGTTTATCATATAAGAGCAGCAATAACAACAACCACAGCACAGAGACCATATCAAACACAAGTAAATATTCTGTGCCCCACTGGATATTGCGAGATGAGTTTACAAAGAGTGTTACAAACTGACCGTTTTCTCTGTCCGATCTACCAATAGAAGAGCAATGTGCTAACCGATCAACATTCAACAGATTTTATTCATATTCCCATATATCAATTCCGAAACGGGTTCTATTGTATATCGAACTAATCTCGCAATCTTTCTATCTTATCCCATTTCATGCATTTATCCATGTAATGTTTTTGATTGGTTATTGCATTCAGTTCAACTTCGACTGTCGAAGGAAGTCAAATTTGTGTTGTGCAAACCACGTGTTACACATTGTACCATCGGGCTCATTTTCTACACAATGATTTACTAATCGGTAATCTAAGCTCGTTTGTCCAGTTTGAATTGTTGTACTATGTTGGTGCTCGCTGTGTGTGATATGAAATCTTCAGGTAGTATCATGTTCAAGTGTTTTCTCGTGTTTTCCAAGGACGAAGTTAGTTGTGAATGTTCTGAGACATTTTTTAAAATAATGATTGAGGGTAAGTTTGTTGGCTGATGCATAATTGTTTTTGACAGCATAGGCGACGTGTGCGTTTATCGGTCAAACGTAGCCGGAATCACATGACCGACTCTTAGTGACTGTTTCCATTCACGCGTTATGCATATCCAGTGTAGGAGTGGATAATCTATTAAACTAGTACACAAAATGTGTACTGGTTAATTAAAGGGCTATTCTCCAGTGCAATCTAAAAGGACTGAACTTGTGTGTTAAGAACTTACACATGTTGACAATAGCGGACGAGTTTATACCACCGTCGTACAAAGCCTGCCCTCTGATTTCAGTCAAGACCTGAAAGTCAGTCAGTGCGGATCCGTAGTAGCTATCGGTTGAATGCCAAATATGTTTTTCTAATTGAGTGCTTTTAGCTGTGCATTCATTAGCAGTTTTGACTGCGACTGTTCCATAGCGCTTACTCAACAGTACCCGTGTTAAGCTTTCGTAGGCAGGTAAGGAATGTCAGTCTTTGAAAAATGCATTCAAATTTCTTTCTTAGTTGCCAGCACTACCAATGGTGCCACTCTTTTCAATGTGAGCTGACCTTGACGAGTTGGTGCAGCAAAACAAAATACATCAGGTGCGTTTTTATGAATGTTCATAACCTGGAGTGGTAGTTAGACGTTTAGCGAAAACCAAATTTTCCGTTGCACAGTGGACGATGGTTTCGGAGGTATGAACACGATTTTTCCAGCTGGTTAAACAAAAATGTCGGCCAACTTCCTTTGTCAATTGTGGTCGTTATAAAACAAACCGCCCTGTCATAAAAGTGCTGAATTATCTGTTCTGGGCCATTTTTGTAACGCTAACTCGAGGACGTATCGATATAAACCGGGCGAAAGGTGTTATAAGCTTGACCTATTGGTCTCCGAAAAACTGAATGCACTTCAAGCATTTAAGCAACAGATGTTAGGAGACATTAACATTTGGTCTAGTCTCATCCGTCTCGCAATAGCAGGACAGTAAAAACAATCATGGTGTGAGTTGTTCATGCAGAACTGGCTAATGGGAAACATCTACAACCCCCAGAAGAACAACCTTGATTGCTTCAGAGATTTCTAGGCCCAGATAGTCCAAAAAAGACCCTATACCAATACTGCCTTACGGGATGTCCGTAACCTTGAGCTCCGACTACGTAACGAAGCTATGAACAATCAATGAAGCGAATCAGATGTAGTTTCTGCAATACGTTTTCGCTATCAAAGACGTTGAGTTTCTTTTCGAACATTGAGCTGCTCACACTCGCTGAATTACCATATTCTATTGCCACTTGGGGAGGTGTTCACTCGTCATTTTTCGCGTGCTTTATATCAGTAGGCCGATGTACATCTCAACGAATGCAAAAGTGATCAAGGTAAAAAGCAGAATACTTTGATAACCTGAGTGGTGAGATGTAAAGTACGATCATTCGGACGGACAGTCGCTTGTGCATCTTAGCGAGAGGAAGGGTAGATCAAGACAGAACGCAATTTATAAATTGATCCAGTGATCACGTTACCACCTTTGAAACGTGTGTTTTAAAACTTTCGTCATCTTTGATTTTCTGTGGATTGCTGAGAAACTTCCAGATAGTCAGCTGCAAGAACCATTTTTATCAAATCTTCTCTTTTTGTTGGCTATGAGAGGTTAAAATTAGTCTTAAAACTCGTAATGGGTTGTGTTTTACTTCACTGGTGCGAATGAAGTAGGCTACATATTTTAATTGCTGTATATGGCCGTGCGATGTACAAATAGAATGCTGAAATGTGTTGTTATGACAGGAAGCAGGCAAAAGGTACAGAAGGGCAAAACTTCATTCCTAGTAGAAGTAGGAGAATTTGATCGCTTGTGATTCACGGTATCAGAATGAATGTAATCGATGTAAATCAAACAACATCTAAGTAGTATGTTTAGACACTGGCCTTATCAACAGAAACTAAACATCGAATTTTGCTTATTCACAGTGGAAGTCCGTCAAAATGAGATTCTGGGAGATTCTCGCGGCTATGTTGTCAAATAATTTATAGAATTACTCATCTTCAAGTAGAACATTCCCAGTACACTGAGGGACATTCAAAACAGAATTCTAGTGGAGAGGAAATTGTGTAAAAATCCAGTTTTAGAAAGGTGCACGTTCGTAAATGAAACATTAAATTCAACAGAATATAACCTAAGAAGTTGGTAAGACTAAGGCAAAAGTTGATATCTCAAAATAATTACTTTCTCAGAACGTTAGACGATAGTTTTCATCTCATTAAACAATCGAGTGAAGTCAAACCACCTGAACAATACCACTTAAACATCTCAGAGTCTGAGCGATAATTAGTTGCAAAGTGATGACAGATTTGACGACCTAGATGACGGTCCGACTAGCTCTACCATAAGAAGTTAGGTGATCACGAATGCCATCATCCGGTGCAGGTTTCTTACTGCGTATCACAATGCATAATCACATTCGTGCTTCGAGTCTTTGTGCTCATATCCAGCGAAATCAGTAAGTGGAGGTATACTGTGTTCTGAGGATAACAAACAGGAGTTGTCTTGTGTTTGACTGTCGAGTTAATTACAACACACTAACTATAATAACAGGGAGAGTAAGAAAACTGGGAAGCGAAGATTATGGACTGTGTATCTACTAGCAGTTATGCTGTCGTCGTTCCAAACTGTGTGTTTAGTTAGGTGTGTCCACACGAACATCTGAGCTCAGAGGTCAGGGTTGCGCAATGAGATATTAGTGGTCAGAGGAACGCTTATCACTCAGACTATCAACATTTTGGATTGAAGTCTTAGCAAACAAACCGAAAAGTATCTGATTTACCGGCGGAACAATTGTGGTGGCGCTGTTCAACCGCTGTTCAACTACGCAAGACGATGTTCACGTACTCTGTCAGAAAGTATTACGATCAATAAAAGGTTGGAATATATCGAATGTTGTATGCTACTCATCACAGACAAACAAACGAGCATACACAAAGACTGATTGCAAAACATGGAAGTTTTTCTTTCAGTTGTGATATGGTAACGGGGTTGAGGAAGTGTTCAGACACAACCGGGCTACGAAGTAAGTTGTTTCTATTGAATTTTGAGCCTTCTTACAATAACCCCGAACATAGGATCCCTGTTGAAAGAGAGACCAATAAATGCTTCTTTAATTTATAAAGAGTAACTTACGATTAAACTGGACGGTCTGCATTGCTTTCTTCACAAAGCACACTGTACAGTCATTCCGAATGAACTCCTCTTACAGAAAGTCCAATTCAACTTACAAAGTGTCGATGTTCCGATTTCTAAAGTCCTTACCGTCAGACATTACACGAGGTTTTACTTTTGAGAAAACGGAGCGAAATTTTCAAATTGAATGTACTGAACACTACTGGTTAGTTTCTCGTTTATGCTGATCGGTGGATTGGGCCATCTCCCCTTGTTAGTAGGATGACATTCGGTGGATTTATTTGTTTTTTGCTCACTCACCCCGTGAATTTGATACTGTGATGATTTGAGTGCACAACGAAGGGTTACTTTTGAGATCCATTTTCGATATGGAAAATTAGCCCAACCATATTCTGGTCAGGTGACTTGCTGGTTTGCTCGAATCCATCTCCTAGGTATGTTTCGTTTTACTCATCCAATTCAAGACCCCACGGTTTCCAGTGCAACTTTTGCCTCTCAGTAAGAAAGATGCTTGTTGGTCTATTCGCCAAGAACTCAGACCCAAAATGACGATATTCTGAATAGTGACCCTTCCCGAAGTCACTAGTATCCTATCATATACCTTTGATCTCTGCACTCGGAGAAAGATCGTGCGGACCATTAACCTCTCCTGTTCCACATTCAGTCAGATTCAGGATTTTGAACAATGATTGCAAAAAGGCTAGCATGTACGCCATCAGCTGTGTTTATTGCTGTTCTTCTTACTGTCTCTGGTAACTACTTTCATATTTATTTTAAAGTAACTATTAGCTGAAAATCCATCACAAATAACCGCAACCATCTGATTTGTTTAGACTTTTCGACCAATCTATTTGATAGTGGTGCATTGTGTTCGAGTTTCTGTCTTGTTAGAGCTCGTCAACTATCCTTGCCACAGCCGGAATACAATTCCAAACACACTTTCATGAGGCAACCGTGTTCATTACTGCGCGAATGACCAGACATTCTGTTCGACTAAACTAACGTTTGAAACATTCGGTTCCGTTCGTAAATGTGAACATAGCAATAAGAAGTCGGACACTGGTAGATACCTGTTACCTCCTCATCACCAAATATCAGTAACGAAGAGTATATACGTATATA
>LUCH01001480.1:0-92668 GCA_013368495.1 Paragonimus heterotremus
TACGAACAACACCACCACTGTTCACATCTATCCGAAATGTAGCACTATGTTGGAATGCGGAGTTTTTACCTCGATTGTCTACACCTACGCCAGTGTCTTAAGAAATTTCTGCTCGACTCCCAAATCATGAGGAGGTGTCCCTAAGAAAGCTTCGTAAACATCGGTTCTTAGCAAATTTTGCTCCCGCATTTCTTACTTACTATTTCAATGATGTGTGAAATCCTGTGTGGTCTCGTAAACAGTTCATTTCGTCACCTGGGGGAGGTGTCAGCAAGTAGAAAGAAAGATGTCTACGAACACACGGATTCTACTTCGGTTGTTATGCCCACAGCCACACCTAAAAAAGGACCTGGTTAAACCGAAGTTCCCATGTTATGACTAGGAAGTGGACCAACATTTTTTGACTTGTTACACGAAAGTGACCGATTGTTGTACCTGTAATCCATGTCGATAGAATTAACGGATTAAAAGCATTTATATCTGTGTGTAGAATTGGAATCAGACGAAAAAAATCAACTAGTTAATAACACTCTTTCGCGAAAATTTGTAAGTTGATCTTTCCGATGAGGTGAATTTGACTAGCAATACTGTGATTACTGATCTGCCATTCAGCGGAACTCGCGAGGTTCAGTAGAAACGAATAGCCTTTACCACATCATACACGTTTTGAGAAAGCAAAAATTAACCAAAATCATGGTGAATAAGCAATACGGTTGAAAATACATCATTAATGATGACAAGGTTTGCAATTAAAGTTTTTACTGATGGCCGAAATCCTAGTTACCTGTCGAACGGAAATAGTTGGAGAGACCTCCTTTCTATTCGTGTTTCGTAAAATTCCAAACTATCACAATAGTGGAACATAAGCGAGACTCCGAATCAGTCGATGACTGCCTGACTAGACATCACAGTATTTAGAACCATGTCCAAGTAATGGACGCCGGTGATACGCCGTAATTACCGTAGACGGAAGCGACTAAGAGACTGTACGCTTCTTTGATATGTGTTACATAACCGGTTTCTAAATTATAAGCTCCGTGCTTTCACATGTTTATAAAGCGATTAATGTAGCCTTCATTTCTTGGCTGCCGTCCCTGGACTGGCACTTTTCAAGGTGCCCAGAAACGGCGTTAAACGAAATCAGGCGAGTTCACGATGCCTAGACACATCCCTGGATCTGTTAGCAATTCTATAAACAGTCTAACTAAAAGTATGACATAAGGGAATTGGCAATAATCAATGTGATAATCTCGTGTACACTTGGTTTCTTTGTAGACTAAGCTAATTGCTGATGTTTTTCCACACGGAATCTTTGTGATAGTAGTTTTTCTTTGTAAAGAGATGTGTAAACCTTCATTCATACTTCAAACGTTGAGATTATCGGAACAATGGATATCCCAAACAGTTCATCGGCACAAGCGATGTTAACCGGTTAATTATTCGCCCTGTAGTTAAAAAGTACTAATCGCTTTCAACGCTGATATATGAGGACTGAGGATAGAACGGAAAACAATGTAAAACCCTGGGAGACTCGATCGTTCCATATTCGTTACTCATGGTAATAGTTTTAGGAGAACCAGTGCGTTAAAATCAAAGTACTTAGCAAGCTACACCCAGAAATCGAAAAATCCTTTGGTCAGCCTATCCTGACAGCAAATTATGCTTATATTTTTGCAGCCAAATAGTAATCAAGTTTCCAACTTCGACAATCATCAATTAATCGTGAAAGTTAAATGTCCAACTGGGCAACCAGCATTCACACCAACTACATCAAAAATGCTGTTATGTATACACCATAGTTATCTGTCAATGCTGTCAGAATTTGTACAACCAAATTGCGAGAAACCGACCATCAAAAGGCATCACCGAGATTAGTCGGGTAGCGCCACAAACACTTGACCAGATCTGGCCATGTAATCGAATCTGGCAGAAGCACATCAGAGTACACAAAATCTGATGATTCACTCTCCTGTCAACAGGCAAACGTGAAAATTGTTCCTCCGAATTAACATTTACAATAAATATGCCACAACAAAGAAAGTTTTGCTTACGAGAATATACAATGCTATAATTCATGTAATTGTAAAACACCGATATTTTTTGTTAAACGAGTTTCACACTATTAACAGAGTTTAATTTTTAAAATATACCAGAAGTCCATTGTTAATATTTCGCATGTATTAATACAGTATTGCCTGATCGTTTGTATTATCGCATTTGTTTTCACTGTCTCATCAATTGGCTTTAATGATGGTTCAAACACATTTGTACAGTTTCAGTATAATGAAATACAGCATTCTGAAATGGGAAACAATCGCAAGTAAACAATAATGTGGTACTCACATTTTGAACAAAACTTCTCGGTGAAACATCGGAGCCGCCATTCCAAGCGACGAATTCTGGAATGGATTTACTGAGGGTAACCCTACTAAGCTGGACGCTCACTATGTCAGATTGTTTTTGCAGGGCATGCGAGGTAAGTATTTGAAACCAGCGGAACTACAATACACCCCACATAAAATATACGTCAAAACTTAGCGAATACTGCCTCGCTAGAACCCTCATCTCAGCAGTGTGCCACTCGTTTTCACAACAGTATAGTCCGATGGCTTGGAGTGCTGCCCAGTTTTGCTGGTGAACTAATGATAGCTGATTAGATTAAAGACTTTATTAAGCTGGACAATGCTTCAGCTGATGCTTGAAAATGTTGGGAGAAAATGTATTGCTTGCCAAAATTAAGTCGATCCGTTTGAAAAGATTTTGCTTAACAAGGCTGCCCTTTTTTGATCTATTCATTTGGATATTCCTGTGATTCAGCAAATATTAGTGGCACCGCTAGGCGTTTGTCAGAAAGAATTCGTGAACATTGCTCAGTACGGTTCCGCTCCGGAACAACAAAATCACTAATTCATCCATCCTGTCTCACCTGTTTGTTCGTAACCGACACGCAGACACAGAGGGCGCGTTTGGCATCGTCTACAGTGCTGTTGTGATTAACCATTGTATATCCATTTGAAGTCATCTTCCCGTAGCATAAGTGAAACTGCTTCTTACTATTCTGTGATGGAGTTTTTCTGTTTGCTTCAATTACTTTCAAAGAGGTAAAATACTTCTTACATACACATTGTGATACGTAGTTTTTCAAGAAATCATCTTCCTTATTTTATCATATACATTATAGAACGAATAAAATCAATGCTGGAGTTAACCCAATGGTTGAGGGTGATAATATATGCTTGAATAAGTGTCATTGAGACAATCCATGTTTTAGACTTTTCCCAGACAACTTCACCTGAGAGGGCAAATAACGAATTAATTGCATCCGTTTGGGACTGCTCGTCACATTCACTATTTGACTCAGAGTTACTCATAAGCATATTCAATAAAGATGTCTCCATTTACCCTCTTCACTTTCTGCCATCCGTTTCTCAAAGTCACAAACAGGCAAACAATCAAGATCTTCATTTTCAGTGGAACGCAATAAGGCTGAAGATTTTGTTGTAACTCTCTCGTTTCTTAATATTTTTCCGTTTGGCTCACTGTCATTTAGATTTCTGACGAAGTTTGTCTGGTCCATTTGTGTGCCTATTCCGATGAATCCCTGGAGTTGATAGGGCGAACTGTACATGGAAAACTGCCTTTGGTTTTGTTTGCCAGCCCACCAAATTTAGTGTCGACTTTTCGGCATTCGACATTTCTTTGCAACAACAATTTATGATGTTAATTTCCAGCAACTTGCGTCGTAGTAAGTGAAATTAAAAAGCTTATTTCCTCCTAGTAGATTACAGTCACCGGCAGTACATGGAGTCGTAGTTGTTGTCACTGTTGTTTGATCAAAGAGCAAACAAATGGTCTTACTTGTAGGCCATTTTATACAGAACTGTCACCTCACAGACCAAATTGTTTGCCAGGGAATCACACATGCACATGCTACATACTATCTCAGATATCTGAGACGAACGTGGTTCTTTGTATGAACCCAGTTAACCTAATGTTCCTGTAGAACAGCCGTCCATCAGATCGGTCAGTGGGAGGACTGCGATACGTTCGTAGGGTTTCAAGTAACTCTAACCGAAAGTGACAGCTCTCTGTTCAGTCAGCTGACATATCCGGATAAAATCATCAGCACGCTTCCAATACATTTTTCCATGCACGCTGTTTAATTAACCTGTTGAACTCGTCATGTACTTAGTCAGACTCGTTACCTTCCTACCATGTCTTATCCAGTATGCAACGTGCGCCGACAGTGATGCTTCTTTGACCCGCATTTCCAAGGTTATTGTGAACTATAAAAACAGTTGAAAAAGGCCAATAATAGCGTGTAAGATGTCTTGCGCATTGACATTTCGTTCGCATCTCATCGGTTACTTTTGCGAAATTGACATACAAATTTTATAATGAGGGGGCAAGCAGCTAGGCAAAATCGATCTAGTCATGAGACAGTCAGTAGTGTTAATGTCATTGTCACAAAAATTACCTATTTCATTGTTTGGCATCGGTCTTGGCCTCGAACACTACAACATCTACTCAGATTTGTCACACACCTTCACGGGACACATCAAGAGGAATGACCATTCACTAATGCACAGCATGCTGAAAAATATCAGGCTTTGACACCGCTACATGAGCTAACCAGTACACAGTCACACGGTGAGGAACTTTGATTCCACCATTTGTAGTGTTTCATCCAGCAAACGAATTACAAATTAAAGACTACCCTCGTTCCAACACATCCGTCCAAAACATTCCACAAACTTCAGTCAGTAATTCAAGATTATCCAATTCCTTCTTATTCTGCTCTCGAGATTTTGATATCCAAACACTTTGTCATACATTTTTCTTATTCGGGTTTATTTGCTATACCGCTACTTACGTGCCATATGAATTTTGTTGGCGTTATGATCTTCTGATTAAAGGAAATTTTCTGCCAAAACATAATGCAAGACAGAATTCGGAACAACACTATAACAATTCAAAATCTGTCGTTTAGCATTACATGAGATTACGCGTCAAGTTGCAAACTCGGGCATATTTGTCCTAGCAAATCCAACTGGTTCATCACTGTTACACAAAAACACAGAGAAGGAAGTACAATCTTACGCGCCATAGCAATCGGAAATAACCAATCATTGTTATGCTTACGCGCCCCAGTAGGAAATATGCACATTCGTTGTGGTTTGCATCGAAACTCATGAGAAACTTTCAAATTTTTGTCTGCAATGAATTACTGTAAATTTTTCTATCCACTGGGAACAGACAGAAGTGACCTTTCAGGATTTTAGTAGTCCATGTAATGTTTGCTATAATCCATGAACTGGAGCAAGAACAATCGACGAAACAACCATTCTTATAAATGCTATGTTAACAATAAAAATATACAATGGATTCGTCTTTTTATTATCACGGTTATTTTGTTTGAGAGGTTTTTACACTACAATCCACTTCTGCATGGCAAGTGAGCCGATTGGTTTCCTACTAGTACGTGAAGTAAAATTGCCCACAACCATTCAGTTTCGTATCGTCTATTGACCACTTCGCTGACACACATTTTATTCCACTTCCAGCCTCTCTCAATCCTGTTTTGTTGATGACTGGAAATCGATTTGTGCGGCAGCTACCATAGTACTTACTGGAACCATGTTTACCCTAAATTCTCAGCTGAAATACTTTGAGCAGTCTTTTCTGAGGTCTGCAGTGAACGACAGTGCGAATGGGGAAACTACACAGGCAGATAAAAGTCACACATACAAAACTGTACAAAATATCCAAAGCATACAATAAGAACCAGACATGATCATATTCTACACACACTTGGTGAGTTAAAAGGTAGTGTATCATTGTTATTAAGATTAATTAATTAGTTAATGAGATGCCCCCTCGACGACAATTCACGTGCAATCAATCCGCTGTTGTCCACGGAATTCATACGTTATCAGTTTGCGTTCAGTAGAATGGCAATTGGAGGCCTGAGGTAGTTATAGTGTGCGTCGACTTTATATGAATAACTTTGAATAGAACTTATTGTTTCACTATACAGGATATTCTGAAGGACGATCTACCGATGCAGATGGAAAATTTGGATTAGTACGGAAAGAATCCGCAGTAAACCATCGTCTGGCAAAAGGGTACAAATGAAGGCTCAACTATATTTCAAAAAGAAGTAGCGAAGAAGATCGTGTTTGATTATTCATCATCAAGCCAAATACATCACGGACATGAGAAAACATTGTGCGTTATGCTGGTGATCATTATTACGTAATTCCGTGGTTAATTCACAACAATACGTCCCGTTCATACAGAACAGTGTTATTAGGACGAAACCGGCGAAACGACTTATAAGTCAAATGAGGTTAGCCTAGTCAATGATACAAATGGAGACAACGTTTTAACAGAGGTGTGTCCAAATTATGATGCAAGTGGAATCATGACAATGATCGTTTATTGTGTAAGTGGTACAACACGAGCCTGAACGAGGCGGTTATTAGTGTCCAAGTTTGGGTTATTCACTCTGATTCAGATGGTCTCAGTGGTGGATGGAATTCGGTATCTCTCGAATCGATCAATCGGCCGAAAATATGTGGCTAGGTAGACGACCTGCTTAGAGTCAACAAGTTTTATCACAATCCCACTGATAATTGTCTTGCTGACTCGTGTATAGTTGAGATGAACTTCTAGTCGTTTGGCCGATGTAACTTGTCTCGCAGGGATAAGTAAGGGATTACGCACAAACGGAAAGCGCAAAGATAGGTACTTTATCTTTCAACCACGGACCGAATGCTGGGTTGGAGTTGAGCCAAATACATGGTCTGACAGCGTGGAGCGTTCTGCTAAAAACTCTACTGAGTTTTTATTGAAAATTCCCGTGAGCTAATCGTTTTCGAGTTGTGACAAAACGCTGTTTTGTTCTGCTAGTGATATTCTGTTCTTATTCCCATTTGGCTGAATAACTTTGTCTACAAATTGCTCCAAATAGTCATTTTACAAGAATATTGTACAGAAGAACGATGACGTATTGAAAATCGTATCATATCCACACATCTTCAGGGCTGTATCGATCAAGTGACTCATAGGATTTTTCGTTGTTGAGTAAATGCAATAAAACTGCTGAAATAGATATTCTGGTCATGCCGAGTTTCATTCCACTACTGATCTTAGGTTAAACAAATCCCTCAGAACGATGTCAAATGGGTTTATCAAAGAGAACAAATTGCGCACTAAGCTGAGGTTCTAATGGAAAAGTAAGTTAGGTTAGACTGAGTTGAAAACCACTACGGCACTTGCTGAACCGGTGTGTTCGCCAATCACACATAGGGTGTCGTCTACTTATCTCATACAAAAATGGTTAGCTACTTTCAACTGATCGTTTTCAAGCTTCGCCTCGGCGGTGTTCCTAGACAATGGTCGCCCTGGGAATCCCATCCGTGTATCATCTATCTTTTGATTTACTTCCCCATTGAAGTAATACTGCACATTATGAGTACAATACAGCACAGTAGATGTTTCAAATTCTCTAAGGGTATGTGAGCATCTAGGTTATCGGCCATGATATCGCCACATAGTCTCCTTCAATTGGACAATTGTAAGCAGAGGCAGAAATTTAAAAGAGCATTTTCTGTTCAGTTGAATTTAGTCCGTTGATCATATTAACGGATTTCGAGGAGTTCCGTAGGTTACGAATTAAAAACGTCTGTTTGACGGGTTTAAGGTAGTGCGATAACAATTCTGCCAACGAGTGGCATGGTGTTTAGAATAGGTCGAAAAGGTATACCCATCTTATGAACTTTGGGTAGACCATAAGACCTATAAATCATGGTTCCAGTAGGGCAAAATGCACAGAAGCCAATCGCCCGTTTTTTCGTTATAGTAAGTAGTAATTTGAATATCATCTCTGTTTGAGGGGTTTTGTTTTACTCACCTTCCCTCTGTTAGTATAGTAATCACACTATAATTTAACTAGTTGAATTAAACAACCCCAGCAACCTCAGCTGGCTTGGGAAAAACAGCATTGACATCTTTTCTCGCACATTCTGTTGCTTAGATATATTGCATTTTGAGAGACGTTTCGACGTGAAGTCACTTCACAGGTATTGAAAATGATTTAGCAAGTGTGGAAAACAAAATCTAGGCCTCAACGACAAAACTTCAACCAACCATTTCTTCAGATATAAGTAAGGAAAGTTATAGACACACCGTTCACTGTTTGGGAATTCAGAGACGTCATATACTGGATTAATGACACGGTCTATCTTATTTTAGCTAATTGCTTAAAGCAGCTGAAAGTATCTATCCAGTTCGATGGAATGGAATGCGTTGCCATTAACCATTCTTGCAAAATAATTTACTGCATTATTCGAAAGTCCTGTGTTGCTTTGTTTTTCCCCAGTTAATTTTTTTGGGCAGGAAACTATAATTAACCCGCGAGCGATTATATATTTGCAATTGGATTTTCGTTCGGACAACAGCCTAACTATGACAAAGCCTAGGCAGAAACCAACGGTTATCACAACGAACGCATCTGCTTTTACAAAACCCGTCTAATTACTAACCCACAGACAAATTTTTCACACCAGTCTGGGCAAAAGCAGTATCGTTTTACATCATTTTTGGGGGTAGTTTCCACGTTTGCTTCTATTTGTGGTGAAGACCAGGCAAAATAAGAGTCAGATACAAGGTTGCATCGTTTATGGAGATAAAGTGACAGTTAAAGTAGATGAGAATCTACAGTTTTAGTTTAGTTGCGGTTAAAGGCACATTTGCCCATGGATTGATTGGCAGCATCCATTCCGGATTGGCCTATCACAATGACCGAGGTCAAATGTCGTCTCCTCATAACGCTACATAACACAACTGTCTATTTTTGAATCACTTGTGGTTCCACTCACATATCACGTATCCAGTGTAAACCCGAAGGAATGAGACCAGCAGGCGTGTGACTGAGGTCCCTGTATCCAGCCGGTCAATGCTGGTTCACCAGTTCATAGGCTAGCTTGAAATTGGAACCCCATTTATCGAGAAGCAAACAGAGAGAGAGACTTCAGTAATAAAATCCAAACTGGAAAGAAAACATTGAAATGGTAGTCCAGTACGTGGTTCAGTGTATGAGTGCGTGTCATTGCACTCCAGTTGAGATGAGGAAGAAACCAAAATTCAACGTTTGAAAAACAGACAAAGCATTCACCATACAGCAAATCAATAAAGCTGAAGAAAGGAAAAAGCCGAAGACTACACACCCAGGTTTCTGAAAAGAGGGGCAGATAAATTTGCCAAACGACAATATTCGTAGGTCGACATGAACTAGAGAAAGAATAAAATGGATATAACTGCTGTAACCTACTTGAGTTTAACGTAATCGTTGTATATTGGCCGGCAGTTTAATATGAATATCTTGGTGACCTGATAATCCGAGGCGGACGACTTATTCATAGCCGCACACATCACAACGCCATATTATCATGTCACTATGATCTATGACACCGATGATTCCCTTGTGTGCCACGCGCTTCACTTCACGGCCGCTCAATAGTTGCTCACTGGAATTTCGGACGCCTGCCCGGATCGTAGTTTTCTAGACCGTCCGGTTCAACCCTAAGCCTTCCCGATATCTGAAATCAATGTTACAGTGCGAAAGACTTGCCTGAACAACATCGTTATCTCTGGTTTTGGCCAGCAGGATTTCCTCTGCTTGGTTTCACCTGGTAGTACACCAGCTGCTTCGAATTTCGGTCGTTGTCCATTCTACGGTCGTGACCCAGCCAACAGAGTTGTTTGAGGATCATTATAGATTTGAATTCGTGCATATCCGCTCGCCACGGTATCTCAGTGTTCGCGACCATGCCCGACCACCAAATACCTAGGATGCATCTTAGACATTTCAAATGAAAGCGGCTCAGATAGCACACATTCCGCTGATACACTGTCCACGCTTCACTGCCGTACAGCAGTGTAGACAGCACTATGGAGCGGTGGACGAAGAGCTCAGTGCTCGGCTTCAGGGCGTGGTTCTTCCAAACACGTTTTTCAAGACATCTGAAAACAGCACTAGCCTTCACCACACAAGTTAGCAACTGGCGGTCCGCGGCAACGTCTGTCGACAAACTACTACTCAAGTAGCGGGAACCTGCGCAGCTATTCAAAGTCCTTCTACTGATGCAAGTTTTAGGTACTGGAATAATATTATTCCCCAGGAATAGCCGAAAGAAATAAAATGTCTTACCTGTAGTAAAATCCAGTCTAAACTTGGATGCCCCGGCCACGAAAGCCGTGGCCAGTCGTTGTAGTTCACTCTGGCTGTGTGTGAACAGATGCATGCACATCCTTGAAGTATGTAGCCGGGTTGAGGCGCCGAAACGTCGGATGTTCAGTAGGCGTCCATCCATCTTGTGCTCAATCTTAACGCCGTCCGCCACCGACTCATGAAGAGTAACTGTCAGCATGGCAATCAAGTAAAAACTAAACAATGCTTTGACTAGGTCACAACCCTGCTCGCCTCCAGTGGCAGTGTCGAAATTAAAACAGCTCCATTCACACGATTATACCTTTGCTTTCATGCCCATATGCAACATTCTTATCAAATTAGCGAGTTTACCTGGACAACCAAACATACCAAACACCGTCCACAGCGCCTCGCGGTTCATGAAATCGAAAGCCTTAGGGAAGTCTACGAAGATAATATACAGGGGCTGGTTGCGTTTCCGGCATTTCTGGTGAGATCGTCGAGCGGCAAACACCAGGTTGATCATACTCCGACTTGCTCGGAATCAACACTGTTTCTCGAGAACATTGGCTTCAAAACATCTGCATTCAGTCGGTTCGGAGAGATTCTCGCAGGCACCCTGGCTGTGCAGCTCAGCAGACTGATACTCAGGTAGCTGTGAGGGTATTGCCGACTGCACTTACCTTCAGACAAATGTACGATGAGGGCATCCTTGAAATCATGTGACATTTCTTCCTGCTCCCAGATGGAGTAAACCAGATGGGGCGGATTGCGTTACAACGCCGGTCCGCCATTCTTCAGGATTTCACTCGGCAATCCATGCTCGCTTGCAATCTTTCCACTGTGCATTTGTCTGATTGCTCTTTGCATCTCTGGAAAGCTCGAGGCGAGAATAGGCGAAGATTTGACAGCTTGTCGCTGCAGGTTGTTCATGGTCACCCAACCAATAATCGTGGTACCATTTTGTAGTCTACCATAGTGCTTGTGTCTGACTCAAATTATATCCTCTGGCTGGATACAGGAAGAGCCGATGTTCACGTCAACCAGTGCTTTGGTGGACTGGGCAGATGAAAATAAACCGAATTGTAGAAATACTTGTGTTGTCGGCGATCGGCGTAGGCCTTCATTCGGTTGAAACTTTTTTTAACCTATATAGTAGTTTTCATTCCCAATAAAAGTGGACGAACGTTAAGTGCACAATTCTGTTTGCTTCGAAGTGTACTTCGGGCTTTTTCACAGCTTAAGTCCAAAGGTGCATCGACTGGGCAACAAGACGAAGGTAGTATCCAGCAAACACGTCGTTCATGAGGTGAGATAACACCTTGACAATAATGTGTCCCTCAGTTCACAATGATTTTTTCCCACTTATTCGTGTTTTTAAGTGTAACAGTTTACTGAGGGTACTATATAGTTATTTTAAGCTACAGCTTATTTACTTGAACACTGAACGTGGGAGAATATTCTGTTTGATCAACACATAATGACATTGCATTGATATACTCATTAATTGGTTCATGTGAACGAACAACGTTAGCTGAGAGTCGTAAAACAATAACTTTGGACTGATAAGTTGAGATTGTGTTAACCTCGCAACAGATCCACTTTTGTTGTTGAGCTGACCGACGTTTAACATGTATGCAGTTTATTTTAAAAATAATAGACGTTTTATGAACTCAGAAATTACTCAATTTAGTGGCTTCTGAAAATGAGACAGACAGAATTTCGGAGTTTTGTAAAATGATTTGGTCAGCTGTAGTTTTTCCCTTTCTTTCTTTCTGAGTGTTATCACCTTCTGCGTTCGTGTTTCCAGCTTACTGAGTAGAGTAAATGCCGATCAAGATACAATGTATCAATTTCACAATAAAAACTTTTGATTGGATCATTCTTTTTTGTTACACAGTTTACGAAACAGATTACACTGAATTGGGAGGTAGGGTATCTTTAGGCAAACCCGAATACTCCTCCTCATCCACTTATCCGCCATCATTTTCTAATTTGTTCACAACTCTTGAACTGTTCTGGACACAATAGTAAACAAACAGCATTTGAGTGCACTTCATACACAAAGAACAAGGCAATTGAAGTTTTAGTCTTACATTTTTCGACTAGTCATTAGGATATATAATAAGCCGAACTCATGAAAGTTAATTACTTCTCAAACCGGCTTAAAAAAAGATCAACAACTGCGGGTGCGAGAAGTCAGATAAGATCATCTTGAGGTCCTTAATGTCGACAACATTATTAATGTCTTGAATGGGACTTGAAAGTGGCCTATTCAAGAGTGCGAGTGTGTCGAAATGATTGTTCGTAGCTCTTCACAAGCAATTATGTTAATCAGCAGCAATCATAGACGCTTAGTGGAATATCCTCTGTCAACGTATATCTACAAAATCAAATGGCCAATATATAGGAGAGGTGTTAATCAGCGATATTCGGCTTGTTTAACATAATACGATCAGATACGGTGTCCATTAGATGGCTTTCCTTACTAGATAAATGAATATATGAGACCACACAAGTGACAAATACATTTGTACGTATGCGTGTTGTTGACTGAAGTTTGGAGGTAGAACAAGTCATCAGAAGGTCAAATGTTTTTAGTCAGCCACTTCCTAACATCGTTTGGAAAAATAAGTATTTTTGTGTTAGATCATAAATATAAGCAGTTCTTTCAGACGTAGTATTCAATTTAATTACATTACATAGAGACTGACATAAAATGGGGTGGGTTTGATTGATTACATACAAAATGATACTGCAGTTATGATTGCATTTTTTGAAAGGCGCTTAATATATACGACCTGTAAGGTATGATGAATCTTGCTACTTTCGCTGCTATTCTGAAAAATCAACTTTACAGAGAGCATTTTCCGTCAGTTGACATAAGTAAGTTAACACATTGCCATATATGCTGAGTGAAATCTGAGTTTTCAACTTGACTCGTCTGTTCTCACTGCTAGCAGTTGGTTATAGTTAACGAAGGGATTCCTGTCGTATGTACAAAAGTGGACAGACATCCTAAAGACTAGATGGAATTGATTATGTTTAAATGTTCACAAGTAATATTCCGGTCATGTTCAATGTGAGATTAGTGGTGCGTTGATGAACATTCGTGCTGCACTAGCACCCACTCTGAGTCGATAAAAGACTGCACCAATGGATGACTCTAACAGACATGAAACTCAAATCCACTCTAGTTTCTCAAAGATGGTGACCAGACATTTCACCTATATGTGAAGGACGAAACAAAACAACGGCATTACTCGCGTGACTTTTTAAAATTTGTACTGTTGCCAGCCTTATCACTCTGCTTCATATCCTAGAGTTATTCCCAGTAGAGGGATGTTCTTTACATAATGGAGCACGTGTCAGTTCATTGACTATACGACAGGCCTCATGAATATCAATAGATGGGCAGGTAAGCGTGTGGCCGATGATTTACAATCTTAGCTTTTAAGCTCACAATAGTAGTGGGGATGTGAAACAACGGTTGTAATCAGAGAAACAAAAACTCGAGGAAGTTCACCCCTTTGCACGAAATCCAGAAATCATTTATCGTAAATCCTTTCCACTAGCCAACAATACCTAACTTATTTGTTGATTTTAAGTAATATCTCAGTTTTTATCAGTCATTCTGACCCCTGCGACTGTTTAAAGTTCATTGCGCAATGTAACTCAGAGTTTTCAATCCACAGACTTCGATGGTTCGGAAATGTCAATGTTCTCTTCGTCTTCTACGGAAATTCTCAAATCCGCATCAGCATCGTAAATTTTCCGTCGTTCTTTCATAAAAGCAACGTCCTCGCTTCAAAAGATCCATCCAATGTCAACGGACATGTCAAACGACCGGATTGTTGCTTGATTTTGAATACTAAAATAATGATTGAAAGAACGGAAGTAATGGCTTGAAATGATTTGAGAAACAGACGCGAATAAAACAGAGAAGCGGATAGACAATGTGAGAAAACACGACGTGAATGTAGGCACAACCAGCAAACGCAGTAGCAATGAGCAAGAGGAATGTCGGCTGAGGCACTCGTTTGAAATGACGTTCGTTGCAAGGAAAGTTTGATGAGCAGTACCGAAATGGCATTTCTTCGCCTGAATTCGTTTTTTCGTTGTATAGCACGGAAATTGTGGCCATAGCATTCGCGCGAATAGCAATCTTTGCTTTTGGATGCTCCATTTTACGGAGTGCTTGTGGGATGGGAAAACCGTATGCTCATATGATGCGCCAATATTTGTCTAGATGAAATGATTCTCAGCCAGAAAGTCGTTGAAAAGTGTGCTGTTTTCACAGCGGCGAGTCCTTTTGGTTCTTGATAATCTATCAATGACAAATCTTTTGACATCTCACCACTACAGCCGTAGAAATGTTTGGCCGCAAATGCCGGTTAATACCATGAATGCCAATGTTTAACATAGAATACTGGTACGGTCGGGGTGTTTTGGCTTTTGTTGGTATGATTCCTCATGCACTAGTCTCCACGAGCTGCAGAATAGGGTCTTTGATTTCCCTAGGTATTTTCCGTTGTACTTTCCAGGGCATTTAATGACAGGAAAGTTCTCTGATTCACAGTTGTTTCAGCGCATTCACGGTTGCTTCAGTTGGTAAGGAATAGTAACTAGTCAGCTGATTGTTGGACTACTACTCACTGGATTTATTGATCGCCAATGTCAGCTGCAATGACGTGAAACTCTCAATATGCTTGAATGAGCTTACACTCCAGCAGCCTACGTGGTCACTGTCACACCTGGATGACCCCATGCTTGTGGACCAGTCACTTGTTGTTAACTTTCACTACTTAAATAAAATTTACACGCTGAAACATGGTTTTCACTTAGTGTTGTGTTTATCTGCCCTTCTATGTACAGAACTGGATCAATCTGAGCAAAATTGAATCAGATGTAGCCTAATGACCTTGCAATTGTTGGACACGATGCATAATTCATGCTTTTTCTCGTCAGGTTATAATTTGTTGAAGGAAAAACAATGTGTGGGGCAACTTACAGGCAGTTACCTTTTATGCGTTTGACTGAAGCATTTTTAACAAAAAAATTTATTTTAACTATCTCTCAAATGAGTATTTATATTGCCTGTGCAAACTGAGATCGATTCGCGTGAGGCCAGATTGATATTTAGCACAAAGTTCTAGTAAACAGTATGATGTTTCTCGCACTGGTTGCTTACCGAGTAATTTTTTTAAGGAAATATTGATCATTCACTTCTAGATTAGGAATGCTTCTGCGGATTTTAAAAATGCTACATGTTAACATATGGTTGTTTTGTCTAACATGTAGACATATCACCGAAAGAAAAAAAGAATATCACTGAGAAAATTACGAATTGTTTTTATCAGGTATTAGCAAGAGTTGTGATAACTGCATTCCTTAAAATACGTTGTATGACAAGAAAGAATTTGAATGAAGATAAATTGTCTACAAGTAGTTAAATCAGAGTAACAACATAACAGGAGGCACTATGTCTAACATTACAGAATGCAAACCGGCTTTAATGGAGAGTAGTGAAAATGGATTAAGAGTGGTCATAAGTTCTTGATAGGGAACGAGATCTGAAGCGATACTTGTTATAATGAACCGGGCAGACCAAAAACGTTTCACACTGTGAAAAATCACCCTGTCTAATTGAGATGATGAACTGTGATTACTGTGTGTGAAAAATACCTATCACAGAACTTACTGGTGATTGCTACAGTCAAAAGTATAGTCATAATTCGCCCACCCCTCGGAAATCTACAATGGAGATGGTGACTTACGAAATGATGAATCGTTTGGCCATTGTTTTATTGTCAGATGTTTTAAAGGAGTGGTATCCGAAAGTAATACTACCAGCAGATTTATTAACCTAGGTATTTTGATTTACCATCATATAGTGACCATATACTATTCTCGTTTTGGGATGAAACGATGGCGCCTTGTAGCATGCCTTAGTGATTGCTGACATCAGATCAGCCCGTCTCACCCATTCAACGATACATTCCGGGCATGATATGCCAGACGTTTAGCAACCATCATTTTAAAAGCGCAATCAGTTTGTTAACGAAACTGGTTTGGTCAGTAAAACAACAGCATTCAGCATTTGGTATCGGGATACGCCATAACAAATTGCACCTGCCAACTAGGTGTACCGACTGTTCATTCAGACAACCGGTGCACATAGTGACATTTATAATGGTTGTGAATTTTTACAGGAGAACGCCGTGGAACGGTTTACAAAACATTGCTAGATCTGAATAGGGATTATTCAATTCCACGTCGGATGTTTATAATTTCTGGAACATACGGGCATTACAAAAGTTTTTTTGCTGTTTAAACAGTGTAAACAGAACATGAGAATGTAGGTTTCAGCTGAAGATGTCCTCTATTATAAGCTGTGTTTTGGTTCACTCGGATTAGTTAGTTGAGGCAGGTATTCACCACAAAACCCCGGAAAAATCTTACAAAAAAGACTGCCGTAGATATTTGTCCTGCTTTGATCAGGACTCGAAATTATCAAACTATAGTTCAGCATTGTAATCAATGTAGCTAGGTTCTTCGCATAGAGGCCCACTAAAGCATAAACTGAAAATTACTTTCGTTTCGATTCAGCATTTTTCATTCATACAGACTTTTCAGTTACACATTAAAAAGAAGTCTATAGGAATGTGAATACCATAATAAAACTAGAATGCAGATCACTTTGGATCAGCTCAATTCTCTACTAATTATCATGTTGACAAGAATTTGTAGAGTAGGCAAGTTCACGGACATTTTTTATCGTAGGTAAGAACGTGTAGTTGGTATGTCAATATGGCTACTAGTAATTGTATTGCCTGGTTAAACTATGCAACATTCGTCATCAACTGTGTTAGAATTGTATGAAAATGGATACAAATGTTGCACACTAAATCATGCCTTCTTTTGTCACATACGACTAGTTACTGGCGTAATCATGTGGATCACATAATGGAAAAGAAAAGTATTACCAGTGATGATCACAAACACGGCAGTGTCATTCAAAATAAAAGGTAGCACAATAAATTGTTCTCAGTTATTAATTATTGAGGTAGTTGTCGACGCAGTTGCTATGAGGTAGGGAGAACGTACAGCAGTAATTGTTTGAACGAACAAAACCGACAGTTCATAGGTTCCGCCGTACTAACATACTAGATGTAAAAACATGTATGACGAAGGTTAGTTGAAGATTTGCACTGGATATTGTTGCTGCATATACACTAAGGATATCATTGTATTGACATGGCAGTCCCAAGACCGTGGCTGATTCTTCTGTTGCTTAACAATCACGTTATCAAATGGGTGGCACTCGATTTAAAAATGCACTGGATATGATTTCTGAACCGTTCAGACAAAAGTCTACTGACGGATAAAATGCCACGATCATTCTGTCAAAACCTCATAAATAACATACAAGGAAGAACCTGATGCATTCAGAGAATAACCGGAATCTAAAGTTGGTTTTATTCACCGTTCAACGGCGGTGAAAGCTGATTAAATACAAAGAGAACATTTAGCAGATAACTAATAAATCCTGAAGGTGAGACTGTCGCTACGTTCAGTTTAGTCGTGAGAAGAAAAGCAGAGCAAGTAAACTTATTTTCTGTGCTTCATTACCCTTTTAAATACAACACATTTGTAGGAATTTTCTGGGGTAAGTGCACCAACAGAGTATAGGATTATAATCACAGATGCCAAACTGTTCAAACTTGTCAGGTCTAGATATGTAACATCGATCACGTGGGTTGCAAAGGTTTACGTACTTTACGCCTACGTAACAAATCTAACCGGGGTATGGACCATTGACAAGGGATGATTATTCATTTGATCAGACGTTTTTTGTGTGCATGAGTGCAACTGAATTGCAATAGCCTCCGCAGTTGCTAATAAACGACCTCTGACTGGTTTTGACTGCGCATCACAGGCTCGACAAATCGGCTTAAACAAATCTGCTGAGTTGATCAAATGGTTTGATTTGACCAAATGCGCGGAAGCTACTAATGAACAAACCTTTACCGATTGCCGGCCTAGCCACACCAGATAATGTTTCCGGACTTGTCCACTTCTTGCTTATTGATTAGGAAACTGCCACCATAGTTACGTGTTTTGAGGTGTGATTCATCGTGCGGTGTTTGACTCTTTGTAGCGTCAGGCTGAAACCGTTTCACTTTTAAATAACAAACGAACATCTAGAACGTTCTATTCGTTCTGCTTTTATTAATGCCTACCAATGCAAAAAACTTGTTCATAAAATAACACAACTAGTAATCATAAGGATTCGTTTTTCGAGAAAAAATGAAGGCAGTAACTAAGGGGGTTTGTTAGTTGTTGAGATGCGTTGACGTTTAATGTGTAGTGAAAGCAGTGATGCTCAAAAATGTTCAGCCTATCTTGGTCTTATTTTCATAAACGTAATGTCAAGGTCACCCACACAACCTACATAATATGCGAACTAAAGTAGAGAAAATGACGACTTGACACTCGGCAATTAATATATATATATATATATATATATATATAATTCCACATAATCAAACAGAAGGGTACAAATAACTTCGAGAGTCACCGCAAACCGCGTGTTTCTCCAGTGGCACCAAATTATAACCAACAGAGTGAAAGTTGCACAGAAGTAATCCTCAAATCCTACACTTAGAAATTCGTAGCGGACCCTGGTCATTCTCTCCTGTTCACTTCCCGATTACTCTCCTCTTCTTCTAGTGGTAAGTACCACCCATTTCGGGAAACTGATGTGTAGTGTCCATCAAAATATATCCTATGCAGACAATACAATCATGTGAGTGATTGTATGCGTAACTCAATGGCTATTGCATCTATTCTACTTTCCGTTAACTCCCCTGAAAATTCGGCTACGACTGGGATAATCTAGGTAGTCTACTGAACGCTGGTACAAACAAATGGAATAAGCAAGAAAAATCACGTGGTCTGGCTCGTAGACAGTTTTAATCTCAAGTTAACCGGCCAGACTAGGTTTTGTTCTAACTACCATAGCGTTTCAGGGTTATGTTTAAGTGAATACGTGTTCATTACTTTACTGATGTTCCGCTAGTCTCCGGTCAAACAAATTGCGTAGCAGACTGAGTGGCACTCTGTCCATTGCTGTTTTATGCTACTGTGATTAATCAAAAATGTTAGGTTTTAATTTGGTTGAGTTTCTGTAACGTGATTGTGTACATAGGCCACTCCAGTTCACCGAATGCATTAATTAGCTAACAAAATCTCTTATCCTAATTCTTGTGAATAAAATGTGTTCGGTGGATGTAGGCTATTTAAACCCTCAGTTCGTAAGATCCAAAACATTTGGCAACCTGATGGCAACTACAAATCGTCGGAATAAACAGCTCTGAAAAAAGAATTTGCGTATTTATCAACCTGACAAAACATCTGACGTTTTCCGATGACAGATCCTATTTGGTTTTCGTTCTGCTTCCTAACATCCGTCAGGTTTATTGCGCAAACAAACATGTGACCCATCATGGCCGCTATAATAATAGGTTTGGTGGCTATTTGACTACAGTCTTCATGGATTCTATCTGACATCACTGTATTTTTGTCATTTCAGTGCTGCTATTCAGCAAAGAAAATCAGCACAACCACACATGTTATACCCACATCTATGAGAGAATGAAATGGCATTGCGTTTGTGTCGGCTATCGTTCGGTCCAAAGTGGCAAGTGGTTAACTTCCGCAGTCTGCGTGTGTTGCTGTGTTGCCCCAAATCACCAGCCCAACTGGGGAAAATAAGTGACAACACTGTGAGAGGAAAATCTAAAGAAAATATAATGGAACATTAGTTCTGCGCCTATCACGTTGGTTCATCAAGATAATGTATTAGGATATCTCAAACGACACTCTTCTGATTGAAGATGTCATAGGGCCCACCATTCTGGAAATGGGTACAACGGACAGGACGTATAGACTGATCTCCCTCTGGATGGAAATGTAAGTACTCAAGGCTCTTTCATCCGTTTGCACAAGAAGAAATTCTGGGAACAGCAACGACATGGCGTCAGATTCTAGGCCAGAAACGAGTCGAAGTCTTCGGTGAGCCCATTGACTGCAGCCTTGGGCTGGTCTTCCTATTTTTTTTATCTCAGGCTACGTTGAGTAGTTTGAGTACCTGTCCCTCTGCCCTTTGCTCCTCTGATGAGGTTACTGACTGGCGCGTTGAGGGCATAGACCTTTTCTCCAAAGTCTATCGGAACTATAACCCACACAAAAATATACTGAAAAGTATCAGTACCCTGAAGTTTTCCACAATAACTCTCTCAGTCACTTTCACAAGGGACCAGTGGAGGAGACTGAACTGAAACTGGCGCAAGTTTGCTCAGTCTATGAAACGTGGCAGGTTTTTTCTCACATATACAGATAAAAATGTTCTACAACTGCCTGAACTTTTGCAAAAATTACTACGTGGACCTTGATATCACTAGTGCAGCAAACTGGAATGATTATAAAGCGCTAACAACCATAACACAGATGGTCATTTTGGAGTCGGCGACAACCCAAATATAAACACCACCAAGGGTAAAACGGGAGCTTACTAGTGAAAACGATCACTTATGATTCTTGCTTTTTGACAGATGGGTTATATCATTCTGTTTATGATGATGGGATCCAGATGACCGTTCACTTCACGCCTACTAGCTCACTCCATAGCATTTCATTTCAGAGATTGGTCACTCAAAACAATTTCCCCTCTACCTAGTCCATTCTCCCAAGAGAAATCAGTGCCGTTGTATTGAAAATCACACCTGTATCTGGCGACTGTTAAGCAAGTAATATCATTATGTTCAATCCTATTGAGCAGATAAGTTTGAGCACAGCTCGCCTGGACGCTTACTCGTGTGCACGTTGAACCATTTAACAAGCAAAATTCGTTCATACAAAGGTCATGTTTACATCACCTTCTGTGAGATGTTGATACTATTACAAACCAATTACTAACATCGAACTTAGATGGGGCTCAAGTTAACAGTCACTCTGTGTTTTACATTTTCGTATATAATATTATTCGGTCGATGCAGAAAGGTCTTCTTTTTCACATATGGTTCGTACCGCTTTGGATACACTTCAATTTTGTTTACGGGAGTAAATTTTAAGGAGTAGCTGGTCTGCATAAAGTGTCATGGAATTCTTCATCGAGTTTCTTCTGACAGTGCGTGGGCCTATTTTTGAATGTATGTATAAAACCAGGATGTGATCCCATTGTAAAATCGGATCCGCAGATAGATACGACACTATGGCAGAAATTGCACACCTTCAGGCGCGTTGTATTTTGCCAACTGAACCATAGAGCAGGTAGAGCACAGGTCGCATGGAGATATGCCTTTCCTGTCAATGGCTTGGACCCGGACAAAGAGCAGATGTTTTACAAGTTGCTCTCGTCTAAGTTAAAATTCGGATACAATACTTACCAGTAGTATATGAAACATCTTAAATGACATTTCTAAACGGGTGAATGAAGGATTCATCATTCTCCATCTAAAAATATTAGGTGCAAAACGATAGAAATATTTTCAAGTTACTCGGAATTAAATTAAATCTTGCACTCGGCTGCTGCAATAGTGAGGGTCTTAACAAATTTCGACAGATGTAATTCGTTACATTAAGGTGAATGTGTACTAGATCAGTTCCTGCTCGCTTCGATGAGTTTTCGTACAAGAGAACATCCATTTCTTTGAGCAAAACAATTCCTCGGTTCCAGTTACCTTAGGTTCTACGTAAATGAAATAGTTTAATAAAGTGGAAATCAATACTAGTCTCTCTGTTCTACCGAACTTTACTCGAGAACAACAGACCTTAAAAATTAACCCTTTATTTCTGGAGTCTTTCTTGCAACTCAATCTCGCACTGCTTTCTTAATGTTAACAGCGTATGTGAATCCATCAAAATTAACTGCTCGTTCTCCTCCTTTCCGTTTTCATGGTGAATATCACTCGTTTTTGAATGAGGTAATGACCATCTTTTATAACTGTTTGCAGTCTATGCAAGGTTTATGAATTCACGTTCACAAGTAATTTGCCGCATTTACATTCGACTAGTGGATTATCGTGCGAATACATGACACTTCCATCGGAGGCAAGTGAGAAGCATGTTGCGCTCACAATTTCGTCACATAACAATGTCAACGAAACTTTCAGTACAACCCAGATAAAATTGCAAAGTTCGAAATATCATTGCCTTTAGTAGCAATCAAATATTTCAGAGAACCTGATTGTTAGTGACAAGCTTATGGAGTGAAGTTTCACACAGACAATATGCAACTTTTCTTGAAAGGAAACTTTCACAATAGGAGTGAGTTGACTAAACATGTGATGCTAAACAACTACTAGTTTTCGTTCGTGTGTGAAACACAGGCTTAACGTCGATTTTAAAGGCTGTCGGAGAATCGATACTCTAACGTGGATGCTCGTACATCAGACAGACCCAGTCAGAATGTCTTCTTGGAAATTGGAACAATTTCTCACGCAACTTTATGATGGACATGGTTTTACCGACTACGGTGCCGTATAATTCAGGCGGAATTTGAGTCGGTTTTGAGGGGTTGTAAAAAGTCGGGTGAGCATTCAAAGTGAGCCATGAAAAGTCTGAGATCCCGACAGTCCGAATAACCGACTAGTTATCAGATGAAGAATATTTAGACGTGTCACTTTCCTTTCCGGGACTTTTACGTACCCAACACAGACACTTGAAGTTAGGAGTTAATTTATTTGTTAAGATGTGTTTAAAATGATGGGAATGAACGTAAAAGTTGCGGTATCCCATGGGTTGAGATCGGCTGAAGCGGAGAAAGAAATGACTGTAAAATTCGGTGTCTCTTTCTTAACTATTCAACTTTAAGTGATCAACGAATTAAGCAGTTTTCAGCCAGTGTTGCGCGTATACCGTGTCGTATTTTCTAAACATAAGGGAGAAATATTCTGATCAACATGTTACAGCAGGTCGCACTTTCAATCAAAATAATGTAAATAGGTTTGAAACAATAATTTGTCAGAACAGATGTGTGAAATGGTGACGGTGCGTAAAGTGTTATGAACACGGGCATTTTTTCCACACCTCGGTTGTTACTACAGTGGGCTTAATGTACCAAACATATAGTGAACTGGAATGGCAACACTAACTAGGGCTCGATCAGGAGGTTTCAGATGATGTAATATGAAGCAGATAGAGAGAATCTTGTAAAGGAGTTAAATTATCAACATAAGTTATATGAGGAGTGAAGACCGTGCTAGTAATCACTTTTAATTTCGACGAGGAAACAGTCAAGGAAATTCTGAAAAGAATACCGGATTTACTAGAGATTAGTCAAAAGCAGTGAGAAATAAAAAGGTTGCCGCCGGCGAGATAAAGCAATAACTGATGGTTTCCATGTGTACAGGACGGAGTTCATCGATGAGCTGTAAGAGCTTCAGCAAACCCTGGACGTGGCTTCGCTTACTAGCAATAGCTGATCTCAGACAAGTATGGCTTTTTTGGTTGCATGTTTTGAGTTAGGAATTTCTCTGAACATCCATTATCACTGAACGTTCTACATAAGGGTTTGGTTTCATTGTCTAGCATGACCTCAGTATAAATTTTGCAAACTCCATTTGTTAAACGACGTATCAAGTTCCGTTTCTGTTCCATTGGAACAAAGCTGTGAAAATGGGAATTTTGACCATTCCCCGTTCGCTTCCTATGCATGTTTCGTTGGATCGATCCATCTGGACGTCTCAGTAGTGCAACATCGAGGAAAGCTAATTTTCTTTCTTGCCGCACTTGCATAAGGAACTTCAGTTTCTTGTGAGCCGAGTTGGCTAGTGATAGCATACAGTCAGTATCACTGTTGCTATTGACGAAGCAGAAAACATCATCTACATACCGTCTGTAGAGTAAGCAATGATATATCAATCCCGTTAGTTATGTTTGTTCTCTCGTGCCCATGAAAATGTCGGCCGGTAAAGGGTCTATCGGCGAGCCCATTGCGACCCCATTCTTCTGACAATAGATCCTTCCATCAAAATGAACCTGGATGTCCTGCGTGCAAACTAATAGCAGGTCTTTGATTTACTCATCCAGCATTCCGAATCGCATATCATTCGAGTGGATGTAATCAAACATAAAATCAGTTGTCTCTCTAAATGGCACGTTCGTGAACAGCGAGCACACGTCCAATGATAACATTATTTTACTGTCACTAGTCTGATTTTCTACAGATTCAGTGAACTGGAACATATTTTTGAGGCTATTTGGAGCTCGTCTGTTGCGTGGTGGTTCTAAAAGTTCGTTTAGCCATTGAGCCAGTGCATGATATGGCGAGTGTATCATATCTAAAATCGGGCGTAGGGGTGTCACTTTTCGTATCCTCAACGCTGCAGAGGCGATCGGAATCCGGCTGTGGAACCCTAATCTGTTCGCACAGAAGTCTTTTGTTCAACCGATGAAGTTTTCATGGCCTGTCGTCGTTGGAACGCTTGACACGCTACCCAGTAACCATGTCCGTAATCCTCAAATGTTACTAGATTCACAATCTAATGGGTTCCACAAACTCCTGACTTGACAACTAATTTCACATTTATTGTGTTTTATTTGGCCTGAAGATGACACCCCGAAAACGAGCTTGTTCGCCATGTTTTGACTTTTGATGTGGACACTGTCGGTCGTCGCCAAGTTACCAACCCACTTACCCTCACGAATGAATGATGGGGGCTTATGCTACCTTGTGATGAGATCGTTATGCCATTACTGAGTTTGAATATTTGTTGGCGCTCGGTAAAGAGGAGTTGAGACACAACGACAAAAATATACCAAGTTAAAACAAAAACTCATGGCTGTAACTCATGACCAACTGCTCCACTTTGATGGTGTCATTTATTAGGGAGAATGTAAAGCAGTCGCGATTGAACGGAATTCTGATGGGACTAGTGAACGCTTGGTGAAATCTTTTGGGCAAAATGAGAACTACCGACCTTCGGTTAAGTGAATGAAAACATTTACGTTACTGTTTACAACTAGTTGCACGCTGAAATGATAACTTGTACACAAAGACAACAACGTTACTGGAGGTAATGAATCTAGACCAAAGAAGGGAATAACGAATTAGCGGAACGGGTCACAGACGATTCAACTGTGACTTCAAAAAACAATCTTTCATTATGTGCCAGAAATCACCCAGATGCGCTTTACACTGTGTTCACCTCTATAATCCGCCCATGCATAGAAACGAATACGCGGGCTCGCATTTCTGAGATACGTTTGGAAATGGACCACGAATAGAATTGTCAGACTCAGGGAGATTCCCATCCACCCAGACTAGCAGAAGTAGGACAGTTTTCAAGAAATTAAGGATACTCAAGGGAAGAACCTCGTTCTTGCCAACAAAGGACTCCAACACCCACTAGCACGTCTCCTTCCACTGGACAAAGATAAGTGTCTGGAGGTCACTCGTTGTAATTGGATCATGGAACAACCTGGTGTATCTGAAGACAGAACTGCTTCACATTCAGGTCTGTTCACACTGGAACGAACTGCCCAACTTCGTGATCGCTGTGGAATTGGTTGAGTTCGAAATTTTTCTCGATCGGCAAATATGTGAGGGAAAACCTACACTAAAAAGGTTGGTAAGCGCTACTCTATCTAAGCACCTCAAGTTAGTAAATGCGCACATCTGACGGAATGTAGTTTCAATTTGTTTAAGTGTTCATTGCTGATATGATTGCTCACCGGCGGCTAATTAACGTTTTCTGTTATTTATTTCTGTACTCTGTACTTTTTTGTCTATGAGCTGTCGAATGCAAAATTTCCCAAACCAACCCAGAGGTAGGCACGCAGAAACAAAGACCTTTGTTCTTTTTGTAACGACCTATGAACCTACAGAAGATGTGAAATGGGTTTCAGCGTGAACAGTAGAATAGTCCCTGACTGGGATTTATACTTCAGGTGTATCAACAATGCTTATTTTTCACTTTCCAGTAAGTTGTGGTAGTATTAACGACACACGCTTTTGAATACTTGGCAAACGGTTCCTTGAATAATGAACAAATATTCGCATCTTCCGTTGTTTACATGGTAAACTGATGAAGGTTTTAAAAGTTGATGCAACGGTAAACCTACAGGCTTTCGAGGACCGGTTTCAGTTGAGGGTAAGCTAGTTTTCAGTCGATGAAGTCTATATTCTGCTTGCCTATACGAGTCTCAGTTATTAGTTTAAAACCATCCAAATCGTCTTTCAGTTTGATTTTGCGTAAATATTCAAAAGCTGTTCAGGAGGAGTGCCATTACCAATACACTGGTTTAGACTTCCAGCACTGACCGAAACCATAGTATTCTCGAACCGGTTGCCGACCGTAATATACAGCTCATTCACCGTATGTTTGGAAGGACGATTACGTTGAAAATGGAAGCTGTGATGGCTGAGTATAAAGTTAAGAGCTTTCAGCATTGCAACGTAAAATATCGAACACTTGGTTTTCTTCGATTGGTTCCCAGTTTTTGTAATATAATATAATGATGGACAGACTGTACATTCAAAATGGGTTTGTCGTTGACTCAGTCAAGTTTGCTACAGTTGATTTGAGTCCACTGTTCAATCAGCATGTCCGCAGAGCTCGTGCATCACTGCACTTTGCACGCCCATCCAGGGTGTAACGTTTGATCAGCAAACAAGTTGAAAATAATATTGTGTAATCGATAATCTTGCGATCACTGATGAGTAATAAGGAATTTTGATTTTCATATAGATTGAACATCACCCACAATTGATCGTAGCTGTCGCATTCCCATAGACTTTCAAGTTGGCCCCTTTCGGAAAGAAGCACTAGACTCGAGTTTCGCTCTCATTAGAGCTCGTCAGTAGTACATATCATCGCCACTGCTAGGACTTGAACCACGGACACGCTGTTCATGAGGCAACCGTGTTTACCACTGCGCCACTGACCTCACATTAGGCACGACCGAATTATCATATGTGAACACTCAACCACTTTCGCATGTGGACCCAGAATTTTGAGAAGACATCTAACTATTCCAGACCATTCAAAGTCTTCCGGTTGCGTTTTTATTTTAATGTATGGTTTTGCGCTAATGGTCAACGAGGATGAATATTAGAGCAGATGAATGAGTGAGATAGTTGAATGCAGCGGAGTCGTTACGCGTGAAAAACGACAAAAGAATCACCCAGGCCTGCAAAGGTTAGGGCTTTGCGTTAACTTTAGAAATTAGCTGCAGTATTATTCCGAAAGTCAGCATCAGTTTTGGATGATGAATATAAGTTCGAAACATTGAGTCTTTGATACAAACAGACAAGGACACGTGTCCATCCTTCATGGTTGACAGCATTCTCGTTTTTCATTATAGCAAAGTGAGAGGTTGGGATGAGTACAAACTTCAGTACATCGTTCCATATTAAATTTCACTTTAAAATGGTCCGCCTAAATACGGCGGTCGTTCAATTCCTGTAGGTTGGTCAAAACAAACTGAAAACCATTAAGTTGTGGAAGCACTGTTTAGGTGGATTCCTCTCCAAAATCTGCCTTCGTAGACAGGCTCAAACAGTCACTGAGATCTTTAACAGCCAACGTCCATTTCACTTGAGGTGCACTCTTACAGCCAACACTTCGGCTAAAGCAAACCGTCAGTTCACTCATCAGCGCGTGTACATACTGTTTGCTGCATAGATAAAAACTACCCACTAGGAACCTGAATGTTCAGTTAGACAGGTTGACATAAAGTGTGCATCCAGTACACCTATGGCAATTGTCCAACAGACAAAAGCAAACAATTCTCACAACTTCGTTTAAATAACGGCCTTTTTTACCTAGGCATGTTGAGTCTCCCTTGGGGTTACTTTGCGACCTCCACCACTGGGCCAATCTTTAACCCGGATTACTTCGCCATTAACTGTAATGATTGTGTTTGAATTCTTACTATCAACTCACCTGTGTCCAGTACTTCCTGAGTTTATGTAAAGTGTGGTTTGGTTATCCGACAGAAATCGGTATAGATATACGGGAATATACCTCAACATAATGTTACAACGTCAGATTTAGTTCCTGAAGCGTTTTTTTTATGAACAAACCGAGGTGTAAACGCTCAACATCTTGCGACGTAAAATCACATTACGTGATGCACAATAAATTAGTGTAAAGCAAATTTGAACGACTTTATTTTCCATACAGTTACAAACAGTTCGATTCTTGTGTATCCAGTCAGTCTTACTGATATTTACCAGTTACGTCAGTACTGTCAGTAAAATACAGTTAGTAATGTTACCGATGTACCTTCAAAATGTATGCAAAAGATAATTGTGAGAACTAGTGAACACATACTTGAGCGGGGTGGAGTTTGGTGAAAGTCTCGAAATCTCTTCCATCTTGCCCATGCAACAGGTAACGGGAAATTTGATGTGGGAAAGGAATTTTGGAACCTGGACAACGGTATTCGGATAATTTGCTTTTAAGCTCAGAATACTTTGACGAGTACTTCACACAACACTCGTAAAATCTGTCAAAAGTGCTAGGTAGAACTTCCGAGGCAGTTATTGGATAAATTTCATTAACAAAAAATAGAGTGAAGTAAGTAAGTAAGTAGTAAGTTTATTGAAAATCCACAAGGCTCGCGACTTGGATGATCTCTCTCTCTGATTCTGTCAAAGATTGGCAGTGGTTATTGTGACTCCATAAAGAGTGAGCTAACAAAATCCTTCTGAATGAATGGGCGTTCGTGAACAACCTTTTGCAGCCGTGGTGTCTCTTGGACTAATCACAATGTGAGGACAATGTATACGTAAGGAATTGACTGGGCTTCACTCTGATTGTGATTGTGTAAATCGCATCTTCATTCCTAGCCGAACTTTACAACGCCAAACATCGAGTGGAAGACAGACATCTGTTGTCCTTCAACTCTCCCGCGGTTGCTCTTGCTTCTGTAGATAAGGCAATACGTTGGTCTGTCTGGTGATAAAAACTTGGGTGTGATATTGGCTAATATCCTAATCAGAGTTCAGATGCAAGGCGTTTTCCTGCAAACGTGCATACTATGTCCAATTAGTTTGTTTTTACACCGGATCATAATGTTATGGTCATTGTGAACGACTACAAATGCCGGGCTATGGAAATGCTTTGAGGTATTGCATCACAAACCTCTGAGAATGAAGACAACGTCACAATGACGTATGGTGTTCTGCAAGTGACACAGAGTATTTCTTACAAATCGGAGGTTCTAATTCATCAGCTTGTTATGATATTTGCATGTGATAAATGATTTTTGTTACCATAAAGAGGACGGCATTTATTGGTGGTATGTTGCCTGTTTTAGGGGATTGTCAACACCCGTAAAATATCTGATGTAAGCACATATCCTGCAACTCCATGCCGGAGAGCATGCGCTAAATCTTTTGCAGGTATTGTGAATAGAACATGTCTTTCTTTGAAATATGAAATACATAGTTCTGTTGTACTGTCAGTCCACTCAAAATAACTTTACGGTGTTTGACCTTCACAATCATCGGTTGATCTGGAAAGAATACATTCTGTGATTAGAACAATGAAATACCAATAGTAGGATTCACTTGTTTTGGGATGAGCATATTCTGTTGTTTACTCACTGCGATACCTCTGTCTCACTGAATTAGCTGGTTTTAAATTTTAAGTTGGCCAACTGACTGCCTATTGGTTGGTAATTTGCGTGCGTATGACGTGTTAGACTAGTGACATTCGTACTGGCCAGGTTGAGCAAGGAGACTATCTTCAATGCTTAGGTCAGTTGATTGTTTCCGTCCTCATTATTAATATCCTAGGACTAACCAGATGTCTTGGTTGAAGGCGCCATCAGATACGGTTAGCCTTCTTAGGCTCATATACTGGCTTCGTTCATTAAATGATTACTTTTTCCATAGTGTATGTAGGACTTTTTCTGCGGGATAAACGAAGTTCTATTCCACCAGAGCTACCTATTCAATAATTGTCAAGGTTGAAGCCACGGCACCAATATATCTACCATTCTTTGCATGCTTATGAACATCTGTGTTTGACAGATGACATCTCGTGCTTTCAAGATATCCCCGGCTACAGGATAAAACTTCTTAATGTGTTTAAACAAAAGGTCTTAAATAGGGGTGACCAAATCACAAGGCAACCAATCAAAAGACTATACACCACGCTGTAATCAACTTTGTTTGCTATAGATTTATCAAGAAGACTTGGAATTTTAGTATCCCAAAGGATTAAACCGTACCCTACTGATGAGACTCAAAACGAAATTATAACTATTACAAACTACCAAATATCACAGCTGCATTCTAGTTGTGGAGAATAATTAACAAAACTCCATCCGGATATCTGGAGAACAGCAAAAAGCCTAATTCGAAAGGACAGTGCCACTGGGCACATCATACCGCCCTCATTCGGTTCTTACGTATAACGCTTGAGTTTGTTGACATGAAGAACGTATCTTATGGACTGAACAGATAAGACTCAAGCAGCCACATATCACGCCGGGATCAGTGGATTAGTACCAGATGTGAGTCGAGCCATCGTGGTTGTTTCATGAAAACAGGTCTCACTCATGTGTGGTTTGGCTGCCCGTGTTCATCAGCTGATGGACAGTTTACTTCGCGCAAAAAATTCTCAAAACAGTCATGAAAATTACTATATAGCAAACAGGCTCGTTTTCAGTGTTTTACCTTCAGGTTAAATATATGACATTTATATCACAAGTTTTACAGGAGGATCATCAGAGAGTAAACGGGGAACGTGTGATTAATAAGATCAGTCAATTCAATGTCACACTGCAATCAAGTATCCAGATGAACAGTGGATCTTGACAGAATGCCAGGGTATGAGGTTGGCCAAGGGAGATTCAAAGCCTGAACAAAGCGACACACAGAGGTGGGTTGTACAGGCGAATTACAGCAGCTTCAGCTGTGGATAAAATCCAATGCCCCACTGTCCTCGACTGGATGGCCTTAACGTTTCGTATCAGTGTGGTGTATTTAGCCTGATGATGAATACCTGTAAACCAGATTGTTCGCTATACAGTATTTTTCAAGACAATTTACTGTCCATCGGTCCACCACATGCAATAAGGTCGATAGTCCAAGTGGCCATTTGTAATTCTCCTGAAATATCATGAGGTACTTTAGATTTCTTGTGATGTGCAATTTTGAACTCGATGTAGTAGCGGCAAAGCTACCTCGTCAACATGACAAAGATTGACTGAAGTGGTGCGTAGTCTTGTCGATCGTTCCTAAAGGAATTCGTCAAGTCCTTTCAGTCTATGGGGAGTACGACTGACCTATACCAACCATAAACCAAAAAGTGAGCATTGACCATTGACCACTTCGTTGCCTTATTGTTATGCGTTCGCTTGGAACAAAGATACCGCTTTAATAAAACTTGCATAGCTTTGAAACATTCATAAACAAACCTATGAAATATTCATCTAGCAAGCATGTCCACAAATAGCGTAAGGGCTGTCGCCTACGCTGCTAACAGTCGTCAAGTCTGACCACTGTTAACTCTGTAGATATGCTCTTTTCGATAAATGACTGTGGTTGTTAGGTGGAAAGATTTTACGCCTAAGCCCGATAAATAAGAGTAGGTTCCAACTACAAGTCTTCAAGTGAAAAATATATGATTATTGAAGGACTGGCAGAACGGTGAAATCTATGATGGACTGAAATACTGATCATTCTGAATGTCGGCTGTAGGCGTACCTTCCGTCTAATTGACAATAAAGTTGGCCACACATCCGTAGGTTTCAGTCAAGTAAATCGTCAGAGTTTGAGATCGAAAAACAGTCACAGTTTGGTTATACCCCCACATTTTATTGACACAAACTGCATTACTAGACGGAACACACCGTTCTGTTAATTGTCAAACGGGAATGCGTTACGGAGTATGAAGTGCTCGACTAATGACACAAGACAAATGTGGTTAAGTTACATTACCAACGTTAAAGTTGTTGGCCGGCAACAGCATTAGACTGTGACGAAGATTTACACCTTCATTAGTAAAGTGATTTGACGTTCTTCGCCGCATTGTGAAGCCAGGAATATGGAGCACCTCGACAGTCACTTCTCGTCTATAGAGGCGAAGTATATTGAAACATGCCCACTTAAGTTGGCTGCCAACCCGGATAATCGAAGATGTGACAAGTCAAGAAAGACCTTTGGAAACCACCCGATTTACACAGTGGCCTAAAGCTCGACTTCAATCCTGATTGCGAGCGCCTCGTACCTAACACTGAACAATATGCGGCGAACTGAACATATTTGTGGAGGGGTTATCAAGATTAGGATGGACGGGAATACAAAAATATTTATGAAGATTCGGAGTAAAAGTGTAAGTAACTGACCTATGGCAGTCATACAAATAATAGTACTCAATAGGCACTATAATTCAAACAATTTATAAATCTTTGTTACAGCAGTCATCATCCTCAACACCGGAATAAAGCCGTAAAATTCTGTTGCTAACAGAATCATGGCTACAATGAGGCCTAAATCTTAAGTAGTAAACTTTTACCTGTGTGGTAACAAAAATTAAGACATTTCTTCAGTTAAAGAAGCACTCTACTTCTGAGCTGAATGGCCAAATGTAGGACTAGCTGAAATAGGCACTGATAAGATCAACCTTCTTCCGGTTCTTTTTTGAAACTGTCATGAAGAAATAAACAACACAATGGCAAACTATCTGTTCACTTATAATTTGGTTATGCCATAATTTTACTTTTTGAATGCGTAACTGGTTTACATAGACCGGTCCCATCTCTCTCTGAGGAATGTCACTGACTACTTGGGTGGGATAAAACATCTACTATCTATATATAATGTGGTGGTCGTCGTCATAAATATTTTTGTGAAAGGTTATTGTAAAGTTAAAATATTATTTTCTTAATACAAGATGTTATTGCAGGAAATTTGTTGGCACGTATGCATCGAATAAAAGTAGTATGTTTGCTAATACACTCACTGCTAAACGCTATATTCAAAGCAGCATAAAAACAATTGAGCTAGTCAGCCGAAAAGTACAGAAGAAATTGGCAGACAATTTTCAGAAAGTAGTTTACCCGCAAGAAGGAGACAGTATATAAAAAGTAACAAGTAAGAAAATTTAGTTAGTTGCAAATATACACTCAGTACTGAAACGGTGCAGATCCTAGCCCAAGTAGAGTTTGCCCTGTGCAAATCCTTTCGACAGAGTTAGTTAGCATATCTGAATAAAGTCAGTGCTAAAGGAAGCAGAGAAATTAGCAGGTTAGTTGGTCAGTTGTGAGATCGTTTAAACACAAAATCAGCTCAGTTAACCGCTTAGTTGACTTAGTTGACCGCTTAGTTAACTGTAATACGTGAAATGAGCAACTCACGATGAATAAACAACTTTACGGTTATTAAGTAGATGAACAAACAAACGTTCTCTTTTAAGTAACACGAAACCAAATGTTTTCTGCTTTATTAAACCCACCGGATGTTGTGATGATTTACAGGAAAGTCCTACTAAGCTTTTCAGTCTGACTTGAAGTATACTGTCTGTTAACGAAACTGGAAATTTGACAGATAAGCTAGTTCATGCTGTGCGTACTACGTGTACTGTTTCAGTGGTCGCATATTTGACGCAACATACTATACTGATTCGGTACTCAAACTGAAGAGATGAAACGCCCTGATATCTTCTTAACTAGCTTTTTGGTTTGAAAAATAACTCAAATATTATATTCTCCCTCTTTATTCCACCGAAATGACATCCAACCATTTGGTCTACTCACTGAACCACATTGAGATGTGAATAAATCATGACGGTGAAGGTCACCTCCCTATTCTGGACCACAACTCTGATAGGGGGCAGGTGATTAAAAATTCCATGGTAAAAAATTATGAATTCAACTGATCGTAATTTTTTCATGGTCATCAATACAATACAATCATTAATTCAATACAAATCATGTTACTAAAATTTAATAATACACTGGTCATTTGTAAGCCTGAAACGTCAACGTTTGTAGCAAAAGATAGCAAAATGGGCCATATGTGCGGTTTAAGCTGAACACTTGTTTTTATTAGTCAAGTATGTACAGAACGTCAACAATGGGATGGGGGTAAACATGGAAACAGAACGATTGTAAAGTGTGTGAGTGCTACCTTGGTGCACGTTTCTCACGGGCTATCGTAATTCACTGGTCAGCACACACTTGACGATGAGCGCTGAAAATGAATTTCCACATTACGAATCGGTTGAACAGGGTTTTGATTGAACATTGTTCTTCGACTGTTACTTCATTATTGTAAACTGAGTAACAACAAACGAAGTGTAGGTAACGATCTTTGTTTAAGTGAATGTAATGAGGAAACACGTTCAACCAACAGAACTAGTTTAATTCACTCGTTAACAAATTCTTACCCCACCTTCAATACCTAAATAGCAAACTTTACAATTCCTCGTGAAAAGTATCATCAGAAGATAATCAGTTCTATTTCTTCTACTAGCACAAATGCATAAATAGAAAGCTAAAAGTAGTTCTAAAAGTAGTTCACCACGCGTCGCCTAAAGATACAGTTACAATGTCGATGCTGTTGTTGGGTTTCAATTTGCTATAAGCTAACACGTTTGGCATGGTTCTCGTGAATTTGTGCAACACCTACTGACTAAGGTGCAGTAGAGTAAGGCCACTGAACTTACGAAACTGTCAAAGGTTGTCTTTGAGAAGGTTCTTGTATAAATTTATCATAAATTTCACGCCTTCATCAATCAGTGTCTTAGAATTTTATGTGGCTAATCAGGAGTTAAATTCATTGGTGTATATAGTGTACTTTTTTGATGCAAACATCTGTCGTTTTCGGTTCACACAATCCTTTCCGTCACAAGGATCACTATCTGATAGATGGTCATATCCACGTGTCACTTTTGTGCGTTCGGCACATTAACCCCAAACTTACAAAGAACATCAAATTTAATAACTGATCGGGTGTTTAATTTATCAGTGTCAGTACCCATTTCCTTCAGTTCTTTTTGAAAAAGTTTGTTGTCAACTATTGCGTAGGTAAAATGTTTATCGACCAACCCGAATGAGTAGTTTAACACCGACTTTGAGAGTCGACCTTGGCTGAAAACCAGCTTTAAGGAAATCTTTGACCAAAACGTAATTTTATGTTACATCACTCAGACACAATCAAATTTAACGAACGAAGAACATGATTGTCCACTGAAATGGTAGATCATCGTAACCAACGACCTCTGACATGAGATATTCGGAAAGTGGCTCACGTGATCCCTGCTGAGAGTAATTCGCACTTTCTTGACAAACGGTCTTGTCTCAGAAATACACTTTGGAAGCAGATATACGTATATCGAATGTTGAAAACTTTCTGGTGTTGTAAAGAGGATTTATGTTATCTACAGTGCATTAGGCCAACAGTCTTTCATTTACCTCATACAACCACACATGAGGGATTAAGAATAGCTGCAGGGAAGTAGAAACAGTTTGATAACTGTACTAGTGGCACTTCAGGAGATTGGTACTTCTAATGTTCTACATAGCAAACAATGTATGTAGGCGGATGTGAATTCTGCGTCAAGAACACTCTTCACATCACACTGAGAATACATTGCAGAATCGTCACGAACTTATCTGCATTACTTTTCGACATCCTCTGTCCAACCACAGATCTCAGAACCGGTTGTAGACCAACAACAGTTGCCTCATACGTATTGAACCCTAACTTTAATCTAACAACGGAACATTCTGTGCATTGGACAAATGTATAGTCGTCCTGTTTATACCCAAGAGAAACACCTTAACTTTTTTGTCATAGAAATATACGGTTTTCCTGATGCTTTGAAACTTGCTACGTCTTCAGACGACATCTTTTTACCAAAGCACTGGCATCCCTGTTGTTGTTAACCAAATCCCTCCTTGGTGAAAATTAATGAACGGTTCTTTGCTGTAACCCCAACAGCTTTGCTACTGAGCCTTGCGTAAATTCGTCTGAGACGAGTGCCCCAGAATTCGAGTCATTCTTACAATCAACAACAGTGTACTCACTGTAAGACAGTACAGTGCACGGTCAGAACTGTCAGTTTGTTCGCGTTCAGTAAACTCTTGGGTTCTCTTTAACATATCAGCGTTTTCTCTTGTCACCGGCCTCAGTTCAATGGTACACTAGGTGCGACCAGGCATAGTGCATGCCTATCAGAACAGTTGCTGAAACGAACAGTAAGAAGTTTCCACTTTGCAGATATACATAGGCGTTCATCCACCATACACCCCGATCGATAAAGGATGGGATGAGTAAATCAACTGAGAGCCAGTCAAGTCTGATGCGACTAAAATTTAGTTCGGGACAGCGAGTTAGATGCATGCTCCTGACTCGAGCCCAGCAGACCTCGTTTTAAGATAGACGCGTAACGTCCCACTGACATTTAAGTGAATATGACATACTGTTTTATCCACGTTGGAGTTAAGACATTGAATTAGTGAAGACACCAGATCAAGTGTCTACTTTGGTTCGATCAACACTTGGCCGGAGATGGAGAATGAGAAAGTGGTGTGAATAAGCAATTTATAGAAAACTGCGATATGTGACAAAAACCAATGAAGGCTTAAGTAAGAGGTAGAATGTGAGTCGACTGACCGTGCGCAATTGTCAGTTTTATTATCGCTTGCATGTGGACTGGTCGCGGTTATTTCGTCTGATAAACTCTCATACGAGAACAGATGTCAAGCAATTTTGTCATACGATGGACACTAGTGAAAGTGAACAGGTAAGAAACATACAAAACGCTATAAAAAGTATCACTTATATCGGTTCCAGTTATAGCCGGTTGAAAACCTGTTCCTAATAACTATTCCATTGAGCCTATAAGTCGCATGGATGATACTGTCACATCACGACCGGTAGTTATTGGATAAACCTTTAATTTTGGAGTTTAGTTTTACCTAAGTGATACCTTCTGAAATTTTTGTGACAGGATTGCAGATTGTGACGTTCCTAACGTACCCATGGATATTAACTCGAGCGCTCCCAGTGAAGTGAGAAGTCCGCATTCATCCAAGCACGAAAGTGCAAAATATGATGTATCTTTATTTGGCCAAAACATGTTTACGAGCATACACAAGATTTATTCTTCTTTATAGATGGATAATTATGTTCGGTTTGAATCTATGTCGTTACATTTAATGAGGCAAAGTTTATATTCTGGCACATTGCATATGTATTTGTACCATGTCAAATACAGCTGAATATGTTTTACGTCGACTGTTAACTTTAAACTAAAACTAACGGATCATTGCAAATGCCCTTCAGTATAATTTAAAAAATGAGTAGAACAAACCATTTTACTTCGCTTTATCCAACTGCGAACATTAAAAACCATGAAGTCTGCTTCACTGCATGAATATGAGAACAGAATAATAAACTTACGCGTTGTTTTGTATGTGCTTAGCAAGATGCTATTAGACCGTAGTTAAAGAATTTCATGATGACCTGTTTATCAGCTCACGACAAAAGAGGGGCATTCCTATGAATTTCAGGCCAACAAATCAGTTGTGCTTGAACAGTGGTAACGGGACGTGGCAAATCAAAACTGACTCTTTTTGTGAGGTGAATCTCGAGAACACAGTTTCGAAGAGCCTTCCGGGCTCAGTTGTTTCAAATTTGTACTTGCTATCTTTTACAAACGTATAATTACAGGATACAAGGAATATGGAAAAAACGGAATCAAGTTGGGATACTTGGTTTATGAAAACAGTTAAAATACTACAATATAAGGTTATTTCATAAGAATACTTTTGAGCAAAGGTTGGGAGCAATCGTTAAGTTCCAGCTGGCCAACCAGCTAATATCGTAAGAGTTGTGAGAGGTTGAGTGTAACATCTTGTTGGTCATGCTAATCAAAATTTTTGAAATTTATGGGCGCTCCATCAATTTCGTATCAGGCCGTCACTATTTACATTGTCACCTTCAACTTACAGCCCAATTACTTCATGATATAATGATTAGTAACAGAATTATTCATATAAATATATGATTTGAAACTATGACGCGGTACAGATGTGAACTGTGAAACTACCGCCATAACATAAAATTAGGGATAGAATTTGTTAGCGACGGAATCATTCAGGACAGACTGAAATCGCAATTTTGGTTATGTGATCTTGAAGAGAATGATAAAGTTTGGCAGTGAGTAGCAGTAAATTGGGCGTTGGAGTAAACTGCGCTCCATAGATTGGCTCTCGGATGAGATTAAGATCCATTTCACACGTACCTCGCTACCTCAATTAGCATTTGATGTCCGGATGTTGCACAACGTACCAGCTGACTGACGATTGAGGGACGTGTTGTTTTGGGTTACTCCTAAACTGTTCAAGATAAGGTTCATTCTTTGACTAAGTCGTTGCCCGCAACAAACTGTGCATTCTAAATCATCTGAAAATGACTTTGTGCTTGGACATTTCCAAGGCAGACCCCGAACATTTATTCTACAGAAAATGTTACTTCAATCTTATTAATTACAGGAATACGTTGGGAACTGGGTGAATCAACCACAATGTTTTGAAACTGATGTCACGCATCAAACCTTAGTAACAAGTAGCACAACTGGTTACCAAATACTAATCCGTCCTCTTAATTTTCAGTATATTGCCGCAAACATACCCAGTCTTCATCTCAAACGTAAAATCTTTGTCCAGTGAAATGGCATCCACCCATTTTACTCGCCGCACTGTTCAACATTGCATATGCACGTTTATTTCGAACTTTACAGCCCAGAATGTATAAAAATGTACACTTTCACCCATATTTACGTTATATTTTAATTCAGTGTATCCATTTTTGTGCTAGTACTTGATTTACATCATCGGTTGGAAAACAGAGTAGGCAGGTTTTTCATCTGTGAAAGTTATTCAGGAAATACAGAAGCATCTGGTAGAGAATGCCTTCTCCTATTGAGAACATGGACACAGATTTTTAGTATAAGCCATGCAAGATAATCGAACTTCGTTGGGTTCGTTCCCGCTTCATTGAACCCTTCCACTCAAAGTTCATACCAAATACTTTGGCAAGCTTTCTGAACAGGTATATCTCTGACATGTTCAGTTGGGTTAAGATCTACACTACAGCCCAATCGGTCCAAAGATATGTAATTTGAACAGTTGAAGCGAAATGTTAACAGCGTTCGGTGCACTATTTATTATACTGTCTCGTTTAGAAATGGTTTCCGTTGTAGCGTGAAATTTTAAACTACATTCGGATATCATTCAATATGCAAACACAAGAACGGTAACTAAGATAGCCATCCAGAAATGGTATTTCATCTAGGCCCTTAGCTTTGAATAAAGTTCAGACCATCAGTGATCACCTACCACCAGGATTTTGCCATCTGTCTCCATCTATTTACATACTTTAGGACTTTTCGAGCTAGATTTCTGTTAGCTGTTAAGTACCATGAATTCCCACCGGAATGTTTTAGAGACGGACAATTTCGCCCACGTCACACTATGTTGCAATTAGTTTTCATTGCTGTTGTATCTGCTTTTCCAATGAGATGGACTCCATTAAATATCACTAGCTAGGTTACAAACCAACAAGTGTCCATCAAAACTTCAGGTTAGGTTGAGCGAGGATGCTACAGGTAGTTTTTCTGAATGGTTGCTAACGAAGTGATTCTCACCTGTTTCAACCTGGTTGGATACGATCAGCACGACGCGTATCGACCGCCAAACTCATGACTTGTGAGTAGGCAACATAATGGTAAAACAGTTTCTCATTAAGTAGGACTAACTTCTTTTCAAAACCCCTTTGAACCCTTTATATGGCCATTTTGGAAGTTTTCTAGTGTACGCCACAGCACCACATAGGTGACTTGCGGAGCTTATGCGAAGAAGATCTCTCCGAGGTTTGCTGTGTCGTGTTTGGACAGCCAACGTAGTGTGTCCGTATTTATGAACTTAGAGTTAGATCATATTAGTTTTCGCAACTTCTTCCATTAATTCTTAGAAAAACTACCTTTCAAGAATTTTCGGCATATTGACTGGTTGTGACAAAGGTCAATCAGATGTAAAATGCAAGACACTTCATGAACGCAAGACTTTAAAAATTACTTGTATCATACTGAAGGTTATAATAATGATGTTACAGACTGCAGAATTTTCAGTGAAATATAACCTTTTTACAATTGTGAAGCAGCTATTGTCTTACAAAATTTATGGTGTGAAATAGTGTACAATTTGAGCAGTGAGCAATATATTTGTAACGGCTGTTTGTGAGTAAGTAATTCCAGGAACTTATCTGAAATGAATACACATAATCCACTTCGAGTAGAATTTGTTGATTCAAAAGTATCACACCTCTGGGACTATCTAATAGATGAGAAGTTCATGTAATGTAACCTTCTCATGAACCAAGTGGTAATTCCGAAGATTCTTCCAAATGGGTAGAATACACATGCAGTTACTTTCAGAAAGCAAACTGTTTACTCAGCTGAGAACATATTCTGTCAACTGGCTTTGACTTGAAAGTTTTCATGAAAATGTCTAGAAATAAACTGTTTATGGAAATTGTGAGATAAATAAAAATTGGCTGATTTCCAAGCTCAACAGGGTAATAAAGACACGGTATGTCTACTGTTAGATTGAATACGTTTAGATGACTATCACTGATTTTTTAAAATCAGTTCCAACGCAAAATTATTAAACTACAGTATTCGCTTAAACAAGCAAGCTATATGATTTCTGGCATAAACAGATATTACCGATGTTCAACTTGAAAATAGACAGAAATGTTGAAAACTGGACTTCCTTTGATGTGTAATTTATGAAGGCACGAAACAAACATTTTCGTAAGAGGCAGCAACTACACCACTGACAAACTAACATAACGCGATTGCCGAAATGAGTCCTGCAAACAAATCCTTTATAGGGGTCATGTGTCTTTTCTAGACACGTGTGGAAGGTTTGCAGGTTTTGGACAAATAACTGTCGGGCATCATCTAAATCCAGATGCTAACTGAGTAGTAAGCGTTACAGCTAAACCCCTCTAATCAACTAAGCAAGCGGAACATTGTCTCAGAGTTCCGTTAAACTCAGTCCATAGACGATACTCTCTACATCGAGGACATTGCGTTCAAATGTCCAGTGAACCTCAACTGGTGGTCGGCCTTACGATTAAAATAGGCGGCTGCTACTATTTCCCTTTCGGATTTTCATAAATCTTCAATTTTTACTGGGACTGACTTTGTTTGCAAAGGTTACGTGAAAATTGGTAAGTTTTTCCTTCTCACTCTGTATTCATTCGGTGCTACGTTTTCTTCAGTTAAACTTAGTTAAAATTCAATAACCGTATATGTATTAGATTGTATTCGTTACCAAGAAAACTTTACTTTCAGACTTTTACCTGTACACATTCTACAGTGACATCATGTCACTCCTGGTTTCGTTAGCCAATCAACTGCCTTTAACATGATCAGACAAGCCAGTTTTGATTATTATATCCAACTGCTGTGCACACCCTTGTCAGTTTCGCAAAAGTAACAGTTGGGAGCAGAAAAGATGTCATTTTTAATGCCAACGAAGAAATTGCTGATGAACATTTTGGAATTCGTTCGTGAGAGTCTGTATTTTAGAAATCTAACAGAACTTCACTTACTAGTCCTAGTCAACATCAGGTTGAAAAGTCTTTCCTTAAAAAATGTACATTTTGTTTGTTGACACTGTATGAACGCTAGTGACAGTCTGACAAGCGATCACAATCTTGCCAGTAATCGTTCAAGTTGAAATCAAAGTGACAGTTCACCATACATTTGGTCATTGTCGTGGTCCTGTCGTTCAATATACGCTGAAAGCCTCACTTATACATCGCCATTTCATCCCTCTGGTTAACTTACCCTCTTCGTTTGCACGATGATTTGGCATTCTTTACTTCAGTACAATTTTTGATTGAACGTTCTAAACATGAAAAGATGAAAATAAATCAAATCATTTGCTTGACAAACCGTCTTTTCATTTTCGTACATCTTACTTTCTTCGGTGAAAATGTGAAACACTAAGAAAGTGAAATATTGGAGTACTATTGTGATTGTTAGGTGCAAGCCATGTTGAGAAGATTGTAGTAAAGCTATTCAGTCTTATTTTGGGAGCAGGCAGTTCAACCAGATCAATACGCTTTCCAAATTAGCGTTGGTTACACTTCATTTATTTACCGATGAAATAAGCGTCTTAGAATGCTACTTCGATGTAGAGTTGAATCATCCGTCGTGTGTACAGCAATTATATTCACCGATATTTATGCTTATTGTGGGCTGAATGAGAAACCGTTTCAGAGGACGGCTTTAAGCGTACAATTCCATATGAGGAAATACGGTGGCCAGTCACTTGTAATTAAAAAGCTGACTGGACAGTCTACTGCAGTGTTGAATTTGTGAAGCCTTCACAAACATCACTTGGTTTACGAACGCTAAATTGGTGTGCAATATACGGAACTTAAATTGTGGGGTCGAGCCTGGTATGTATATACTGAAAGAAGTTTCCACTACTTTTAGAAGATAGTCTGACTTAACTTATTAACCGCCGTGTGCTGAACAAGCTAAGGACAAAAACAGTTGCCCAAATGTTCTATGGAATGGAAGGTTTTGTTTCATTTGCAGTCGACTGTTATCTAAAGGGCAGTTTAGGTATTCAGGAATTTTCAACTTCGTTGCATAGGAATCGATGCCAAATTGGCTCTCAAGGCAGACTGCCGTACATGTTCTTGGTCATCTGATCTGCCCCAAGAGGCAAATGTCTGTACTCGAACTGACTGAAGGGCAAATTCCGACGAGGAAAAGATGAACATCAGAGCCGAAAACATGGCAATCATGGCCGCAATCAACAATGAACAAAGTGGCTGTCACCAGCATCGTCTGTCCCTTATGAATCACTGCTGGCTAGAAGCTTACCATATTTGTATAGTTTACACATGCTTCGAAGCTGGACACAATTTTCTGAGTAATATAAACCTTGCTGTCAGTATCTTTTGAAAAGAACCACCAGATTCGAATTTCGTTCTCGTTAGAACTCGCAATACTGTAGTGCATGTCTTTGCCACAACTGGAATCTGTAACTCTATTCACATTTTCATGAGACAACCGCGTTAGTCCCTTCGTTAATAGCATCACATCAAGGAAGAACAAATCAACATATCCATACACTCAAGCGCAATCGCTTATGTGTAGTACTCTACGGCACCATCAACATACCTGATGCGAATGAGACAAATTGGTTGTTCGACTAGTCCAGCTATTTTTGTTCGCATATGTTGAAAATAAAATGGAAATGAGCTTTGGATTTTGTTAAGCTACGTTTTATGTCACAGATGTGCAAACGTTACCACGTTGCAATACGCGATAGTAGGAGTAAAAGATAAGACCACAACTCACTGCAAATTTGCTTTCTATTTGTAAGGAATTTTTGTCAACTAGACAAAATATTCGTAAGCACGCTGTGCAGTGACTTTTAAAATTGCTATCACTTCACGCAAGTGAATGAAGGAATGTTGTGATTTTTTGTTCTGGTCAAGATTTTGTCAACTTCGTAACCGTACATTCTCGCACAAGTATATACGCAAAGTGGTTACAATAAATTCTTTTCCAGTGGTCAACGTTAAAGGTCAGTGATTCTGAATGGTGTTCAGGCTGCAACTGTTCTAGTTGCCAACGATACTCACCGTTGTTATTCACTTGGATATACAAAAAGAACCGTCTGAATAGTTTGATTTTAAACGTACAAAACTGAGTGGTATAACGGGATCGAGACCATCTTGTCTACAGGCAAAGTGTGATAGTTGACTTTTCAGGATTAGATGACGAGAGCTGGTAAACGTTCAGAATCGCCTTTAGTGTTTGTGTTTAAACCAAAGTAGTCCGAAATGAACTAGTCGTTAGTTAGTCGTTAGCTTCGTTTCCAAAGATTGTTCTAAATCCTTCCTAGACTCTCATCTACTTTAAACATAGACTCGTATTCTTATCATGTTCTTGGCACCTGCTATAATCCCCACGAGCAGTGCTATGCCCTGTTTTCAATTATTGTTTTTCAGATTAATAGACGCCAGCCTGATAACAAATGAGATGAGCCAACTGGAGCCGGGCATCTAGGGCTTGTTGTTTCAACTGCATTTATTAACCGCTGAACTATGTGAGTAACAACGTCAACAGTGGTACGTCACTTATGGCATGCTAAACTGTGATTTCTCATTAGGTTCAGCTCTAGGGACATGCGATCTACCGTCAGTTTTAAAACGCTATAAGGACAACGCGTATGCCAACTGTTCACCAGAATTTTGAAATGCTTTCTATGGATAGTTGAGTGATGTTGATATCTCTACAGCCGTCAGTAGAGTCATTAAAAACTTACTGGGGGGATTCTATCAGATTTCAACACGTCCTGAAAAAATATTGGCGACATTGCATCTAGTTTATTTGCTTTGTTCAGACTAAAATCCGGAGATTTTAATTCAACGACTTCAACTTCACTATCTGAGTCTAAGGAAGTCTCACACAACTTCGCTCCTGAATGCTTGTGTTGTTCAAGTTTGTCACGAGCTAGTCTGTTGTCAGGTTTTTCTCTCAATAAACGAACATAGCTAAAAATCACACTTGAGTTTTATCCTCTGTCTACTGTCCCAGTTCTAATGAAAACTTGCCAACTGCCGTGACGTTATTTCATCCATCCAAGCCTGTCAAGAGCAGTTCTATTGAAATTCACTCCCAGAGAATGCCAGTACGTATATAACTACGTACTGCTAACGATAAAAACGTTAATTTAAATTGAGTGGATTTAGTACAACCCCGGGTTCACGGAACCAAGAATACGGCCTTGAGTTTGGTCATTTAAAAGTTCATCAAGACGGGAAGAAGACATACGTTGCGAGATGCAGGCACTTGGTTTATTCTCATCCGTCGATCGCATAAAACTTTCGGTTACATAAGTTCAGCGCTTTGTGACAAAACAATGAAATGAACGAACATCACACGGATGCAATTGCGCTTGTCGCTTTTCACTCGCAGAATGAGTTTCCACTGCCCCGATAGTTATTTTTCTCGGTAAACTCTGCCTTTCATGTTATCCATCAGTTCATTTGCAGTTGCAGTGACTCACACCTTGGCAGAACGGTCCGAAACTTACGACAGAGGAAGGCGGAGCACATATTCAAGTGGCTGGTGTAAACGGTGAGTCAACGTGGATATACCAACACCAGAACAGAAATCCGGCGTCTTCGATCGCGAAACCCCTAATCACAATAGGTCATGTGGTTGACCCTGTCGCCTCATTCATGATCCTATTGCACACTCGCAACCCTAAGTTGTTCACGTTCTCCGAGGCATTGTTTATCAAACGTCACGCATCGACCCACTGTATGGCAAATGGTGCTGATGCAATCAATTTTGCTACCGTGGCAGTGAACCGTGATCGCACCCATGTGATGTTCGTTCATTCCATTGTTTTATTACTACGCGCTTAACCTATACAACATGAAAGTTTATGTAATCAACGGATGAGAATAAACCGAATGTCTGCATCTTGCAATCTATGTCTTCTTACTGTATTGATGAACTGGGTAAAGGGAACTCAGTGTTTCATTTATAAGTTATTGATTACGAAGTGATCAGCGAGACAGGTGAGGGTGACCGAATTTTGAAGGATGAAACGTGCTAGCCAAAGAACAGCATTTCTGGCACCATTATGTCCACTGTATGAAGAAATAATCAGTTTTTCAACCTCTTCTAACCGAGCTTAGTAAAATCTTGCGTATTTGAAGTTTCAAAGCACGTCACTGAACATTTAAGCTGTTTACATTCTGAAGTTTCAAAAGGCATCACATCAGTTTTATTTCTTCAAGTAATTAACTCTACGCTCTACCACACTCCCACCAAACAGTGCGTTAACAGTTTATAACCACAACCAGCGACGTTTAATTGAAAGTTTGCCTAATCAGTCTACAAAAAGTTTTATCTACTCTGTTTCGTAAGGTGGGTTCTGACCACCCCATCTTTACTAGCTATTGAATAGACTGTTGTGGACGACACGAGAAACCTTTTGGATGTCACAGGTGGCCAGAATATTATTGTTTTCCCAAACGATATAAAAATCTTGTTGTAAAACGGTCAATGGCACATGCTGACTATGACCTTTACACAGTTATTCTTGTACCACCCATTGTTTGTGAGCAGCATTCTCTTGGGAATAAGTGAGTCAGGGTGGGAAACTCCACGTCTGGCAAGTTCACATGACGTTTCATTTAAGGAGAAGTGACGACAAAATAATTCATCAGGTAGATTAAAAAAACATAAAATGCTACATAAAGTTTCTCACTAAATATGTAAATTAATTTGTTATCTGTTACGCGGAACCAACTACGTGATAACATTATATGAACATTATATGAACTACACAGGGTACTGGTTTATCAAACTCTAACAACTTGAAAACGGAGTCTTGTTCAATTTATCTGCTCTTCTTGCCTAAGTGTTCACTGAAAAATGGTCTTAAAACGAGAGGGAAAAGGTAGCTTCAATTAACACAACAAAGAAAACCAACCAGTGTATAACACTCGAACTGGACACGTTTACCCAGCCTGTAGCTCGATAGAACTTGATAAACCTTCCCCGGGCACAATACAAACCAAACTGTCATCTCTTTGTTCTCCACCCTCCTACATTCATTTTTTGTAAACTCGTTAAAACGATCTGCACGTCTTGGCATACCAATGCATACCTTTTAGTGACATACTGATTGGAAGTCCAATCCTGATCGTTTTATACGAAACGGTTTCCTATAATACATTTGTAAGACATACAGGCTTAAAATATCTCAAAGTATACCAAATTTATTTAAGAGTTTTCTGCATGCGAATGTGGCTAAAACGAATGCAATTGCAGCTTACTACTTAATTTCAATAGTTATAGGCTCAATGGTTTCTCTGATTCTTTCGTTGATTTTCCGCTAACAGGATCGAGTCAGTAAAGAATCCGTCTTCTAATTTCATTGTGAGGGTATTTCTTTATCATCTTGAAGGTTTTTAAAAGAGTTTACAAAATTTCCATACTTTACCAAAAGATTTGTGAAAGTTGTTCTCAATCACTCGTATTTTTATGAACAATACATAACAAAATGAGACTATAACTCCGTTTGCCTACCACATAATATTTTCCGTTGCATTGGATGATTACATAGCTGGTAGCCAGAAGGTAATCTTTTCAAACGAACGATCGTGGTATATGTTCAATTAAATCAAGATAAGTGGTATCTGGTGTCGGGAACGGAAATAATTGGATGGAGACTTGCTTTCAGTCTTATGTGATTACTTTACTTTTAACCAAGTTGTACTACCTCCAACAGGCAACTTATTCAGATGAACTTTTTCAGATTTCCGTAATGTTGTAAACGTAACATGCCACTACTATAGTTTCCTTCCGGATTACAAGCCGTTGTTCGTTAAATGATTTTCCAACGGTTAACTAACAGGTTTTATAAATAGTCGCGAAAAGTGAACGGTTCGTTGTTGAGTTTACTTACGACGTTAGTCTGATCTACGGTCCATATCTATGTTTATCTGTCCTGTGAACGATCACTTTAGCACTGCAAGCATGAACTAAAAACACTGTAATTTCCGACAGAAAAATTTCATAACCAATGTTCACAAGAAACAAGAATGAGTTGGAGGATTTTCATTGAACGGAAACTACCAAAACTCTGGTTATCTGGAAAACTTCAACGGTTCATTTAAATGATATAGGTTTGACTCCAGCTTTCAATAGGGAGCAGCTTTGTCTACCTGTTTGCTGGTTCACGAAACAAAGCAGAAATTGTATGAAAAATAGTATTAACATTATCCTCGTTCTACTTTTTTTATATAGTAAGATTTCCTGGGGACTCATATATTTGTGTGATCGATGCGCGGGAGCAGTTGATATCTTTTTATACTGTCGATCCAGATATTAACAGACTGAATAAAAATCGAAGTATATGGAATTTCAGGAAGTATCTCTATGTTTCATACAGGATTTTAAACTAATTTTTGTTCAGCATAAATTATTTTGGTGTTCATTGATCTACTGCTGTCTAGCGATTACTATCCTCTGTAGAAGGTATATACGGTTAAAAGTACATTACGATACATTTAGTTTATCCGAGAACATATCCGGCATAGTTTACAACGTTTTAGTGTTTTATGAACACAGCTGAATTAACTGATACTTTTCAATTCATCTCCAACCCCGTAACATAATCATCTGTACTTATTTATTAAGAAGAGCCATACGGTTTTGTTTTTAAACTTTGTTATGTTAGTAAACTACACCATCATAAATCTGGCCTGAGATCAGCAAACGGGATATAACAAAATGATGAGAAAAGCATTTAAACAGTCACTGGTAATTTCTAATTACTGTATCTTTGTGATTTTACTGCTATCATTTTGTGGCTTTCAACAGCAAAGTATTAACAGTTATCATTATGGTGTTTAGAGGTCGTATTTATTAAACACGAAGAGCGGCTACTGTGTTATATTGTAGCAAGGCTAGTTGTTAAATATTTCCCGATTCTGTAAATTTGTAACGGGTTGTATATAGCCCGTTTATATCAGCTGCACACATTATCTAGAATTACCACCAAGTCTTTTCTAAATGATCGGGGCCATTACCAATGGTTGCTTGTGAGACAAGCCTAGTTTTTCCGTTGCTTGGTTTATACATAAAAACACACAGGCTGATCTTCCTACATGAATGGATCAATTTGAAAATTAAATTGTGATTTTTCACCTTTCTATGGATGTCCGCTTCTTTTGCAAACAAGCTTACGTTTAATGTTATGTAGTAAACAATTTCAAAAGGTCTAAACAGTTAATAAATTGAACGGATTAGCATTGAAGAGGATCCCATGTTTTACGGTAAAAGTTTAACTGTCCTCGATTCAGTTGTCATTATTAAACTATAACTCTGCCAGGATACGAAGTAAATCCAGGTTGTACACCGTTTTGTTTTTAGTATATATCAGATCAACTTGAACTTGTGGTTTTATAGTGATCAATTATTTTTGGCTCCATTTATCACACCGCTAAAAATAAGGTACATTTTACTGGACTGTTGACGATATAGAAAGTTGTAAGCTTAAATACATTGGTTCTTGAGGTAAAAATGACGGGATGTCTACTGTAGGATATATAAGCAGAAAAAGAATGAGTGAATATTTTGATACAGTGTGTGTTTGAAACAACGAAAGGCAATTTCAAAGTATCTTGAAACTTTGTATAGATATACTTTGAATTTGGTGGAACTTCCCTTCGTGCTTGAGGTATTAAATTGTTAGCCTGTTTATTCTGAATGCCTCCCAAGGATCTTTTGAGTAATGCTTGAAGCAATTTTGCATGTTAGGATAAGCTTGCGAAAGTCTACTAGTCATTAAAGGATATATTAGATAATATCACACCCCCGATAGGCTGGTATGAGGTTTTATCTACTAAAACGCCTAGCCTAAACTACTTTTCACTGTCCATAAGGTAGTTCCGAAACAAATAGTTAGATATCTTTCCTGCGAGTAGGTCAAAACATTGTCAGTTATTTTGCACAGGTGTAGACGAACTGCGATACTGTGAACGTTTGTCAGTATACTTTTCAGATACGATTCAGAAATAGACAACATTTAGTGAGCAGTCAGCTGTTCAAAGGATGAGACCACTACCACAAAAAACAAGCTGCAAATAACGGTTGACAACTGGTGTGAGTTGGATACAGTTGACAGTGCGACAAAAAGTGTGGCGAATATACTTTGAAAACCAGTGTTTGTTTCTTATGTTCTGCATTTATTCGAACTGTTTATGTAATGAGATAAAAGACAAAACATTAAGATATTTTCAATCCTGTTTATAATATCACATAAGACTACTGAACAGTCACACGATTATCATCTCGAAACATGTGTATAACTAGACTACTTATAATGGATATGTACTGATCGAATTGCTGAACGTGATATTTCATAAAAAGATTGAATTTCACTTTGTTGGCTCACAAGTCCGAACAGAGTTACTTTGATAGTTGAGGAATGCTTATTGTTAAAAAGAGGTTTCCCACTTGAATGGTAGATACAAGACAACCGATCACTGTCAAGTCTTCCGTAATTGATAATTTATTACTCGGAAGGCGTCGAACATTTTCTCAGGTTTTCAAGCGGCACCTGCAACAGCACTACGGAATCTTGCTAATCGCCGTAATATTCATTCTTTCACATAATCCTGTTACTACTGAATTAAACGTAGCATCATACATCTTGAAAGATAACACTTATTGTAACGTGGTAATTTAAATTTTGTCGTGTTTCACTGCATAATTGCTTAACACTTTCGGACCATGAGACTTCTTCGGAAGGCTTTATGAAATATCCACTGGAAATAGTGCACTAAAAAGACAATCCCAAATTATCGTTTAGAAATAAACAAATAAATTGATTACCATTGTTAATTTATAATATGCATCAACGCACTCCCTGTTTGACCCTTCTATTCGCCACATGTTTGAAACCCTAATCATACCGTGTAAACACTTGTGGAATGAATACGAGAAACAATTTTTTGCTGTTTCCGAATAAAGTGCCCTTAGTTTTAATGCTTACTGTGATAAGTTGCGATATAGCATATAATTTTTGTTCGGTGTCTTACGCTGATTTTAAATGTGTGAGCCCAGAATAGTTCGTACATAATTAAAACTAGTCGACTTTTCAAAAGCAAAATGTTCTGGAATGTTTAGTCAAATTCATGTCTATCTCCTTAATCGACGTTTAGTTGAAAAATGTTACCTTGTTCGTGAAAAGCGGTAAATTTGCTTTTGAGATGGTAACATCTACATCGTCGCAGTCATTCGTGAGAACCAGACGCTTGCGTAGTTTTACACATAAAATATACCACATATAACCAACTTCAAAGTCAAACGCCGCTGACTCACAAAAATCTCGAATGGATTGCACGAATACTATGCTCTTTGGTTCTGTTTGTTCAATACGATGGTTGCCAGCTTGTGGTTTTGTTATTTACTGTCACGGTCAAGCTGATTTAGATGAACGCTTCTGATCACACACACACCCACGCAAATGTCCGAGGTAATTTGATCTTGGCCTCCCGGCTGACATTCTTAAGATGTAGACGGCTCACTTCAGAATTATACGCGGATGTTGAGCACATATTTGCATTGAAGAACTGTTTCATCGTTCTCATTATTGGTGTTGAGAATAAAATGGTTAGAAGTATATCAGTTGATTATCGGCAAAACCACCATCTATAATGACCCGTAATCAACTTGTCGGTACATATAATCGCACAAACGATGATGTTAGCTTTCAAGATCAAAGAATGTGACGAGTATGCACGTTTAATTGTGATGATTGATGTGGGCCTGAATGAGTTACTCTTTACATAACGTAATACACATTGAACCAGAATTTTGGCTTGAATAACACGCACTGATTCTTACCTTAAACCAAAACATTAAATTGACTTAGTGAAGCTGACAATTTTATAACTCATTTGGCTGTCGTTCAGGGTTGAGTGATTTTTTGGACAGAAAATTCACTCTCAGTAAATGGCTCGTTTTGAATGTCATTGTAATTGCCAGCTGTCTAATACTGCAAGATTGACATTTAGATAGAAATATTATACGCTATTAATATGATATAATTTGCTCACACAAATAGAAGAGGACACGTTTTTTAATTGCTAACAAATTGCAAGCCATTATTTGAATGACTAACAAAATTATCGCGTATACTTATGCAAAATATTAATGACCGGTAAATTGAAGACTATGAAACTACAGCAGTATTTAGAAATGTACTGAATATACAGAGAATTAATACAATGGATGTAGTCGCTCACAAAGTAGGATAGATATCTTGGTTCGCAAAACAAAATGTATAGTCAATTAAGATTGCATCAAGACGGTATTCTGGATGAGTGAAAACAGAACAGTAATCTCAATGGTATGTATCATTGATTACCTGTTAAATGTGTTAAATTGGTACAAATTAGTAAATTACAATTAAACCCTCATCGCTGTAAAGTTGACACTTCAAGTATAAATAAAGGCTGCAAGATGCCAAATTTATTATTACGTGATGATTGCTGAGTACGTCTGGTGTTATTCATATTTACACAGACGATAATTTCCAGTTACTCCTCTCCTCACGGCGGCGCCCGTCCATATATAACATCGACTGATCCTTTGGGTTTAACAAGCTAATTGAGAATGATTGTTTGTAATACACCTGGCATTCCTAGTACAGAAAACATTTGATATTCAACATTGTGAACCTCGATGATGTTCACAGTTGAGAAAAAGACCTAACTAAACAAAAGCTGAGTTTGAATACTTCATTTTTAAATTATGTAGTGTTGTTTGAATATAACATCGCGTCCACTAAAAATTCGGTTGCTATGTACTATCTCCTGCGTAACCAACACTTGGAGAATGTAGCAGGCTACAGTGAACTGCAAGAAAAGAGGTTTTACAGCCAGTTTGCAACGGGCAAACGTGCAAATAAACGTCTCCAAAAGGCAGTGTAATTCATGACCGTTGTTCAAGTAGCTGAACAACTAAGAGAAGTGTGGATGCTTCCCTACAAGTTCTTAACGTCCGTCTGTATTGTTTCAGTTTATACGTGTATTTTCAAACGCACATGGGTTATGAGTGGGAAAGGTAAGCACATGGGCTAACACGCATGTGTGTGAACATATGTAGCTCATGTTATGGTACTATGCACACCTACATATGCTTAGATGAACGGGCCTATCCTAGTCCTGAACTCAAAATGATTGCCTATCAGTTTTAAAAACGAACAAAGCTGCTGGTAATCATCCTGGCATGGCATCCGATTTTTCAATGTGTAGCGACAGCAGGATAAACGAACATCATTAGAAGAGGCACTAGAAAAACCTTGCAATGGAAGAAAAAGCAATCCAACGAAAACCCAAAAGATTCAGTAGACCATAACGATATATTGCGTGACCAAGCGATGAATTAACGTGTGGATTTTACATGTCATATTTCGCGTTTCATCTGTTAAGTGAAAATATGAAAAAATGCGCAAGACCTGTATGCCTATTAGAATGGCTGTAAGATTACACGGAAGAAAATGACGTACTAGTATGTCCACAACATACTTGGTGACTGCACTGTTAATATGCTAGAGCTTGAATGGAAGTCGATAGTTTACTCTATGCCATCCTTGTGGATGCATGTCTTCAACAACAGACTCAAACAGCAAACCTTCCATAATCAATTGAGTCTTGGTGACATTGTTTCTGGCAGGTTAACTGGATGGTGGATATGTTCGGGAGCTAACTGTAGGTCTGTAATTCTTCGAACAGTATCGATCGAGAAAGTGCGTATTTTGACATACCAAACATTCAAAGCGAAACCAATATTCGTCAGGCTTAACGGTTATTCTGTGTTAAATTAATCAACCAATATCGGTATGTTTCACAGTTTGCCCAGAGCGACAAGCATACGGTGAATTTGGCAGGATTAGGAACGGGGTAGATAATTTATTCTTCCACAAACTAATTAATTTGATCAAATCCGGAGTGTTAGTAGATTAAGCAACAGTAACCAGGAGGTAATTTTATTTCTGATCCCGACTGCATGTTCCGTGACGTTTCAGTAACAGGACACACGCATTCACTGGAGTGGCAGTTATGGCTGATACCATTTTAACAGATAGGCAGCCATGTTTTGCAAGCATACCCAATACCATCGTTCTGGTTGAACGATCTGGGATATGAATGTTGCCTGTCTAGCGATCCATTGTACTAACCGAACAGTTAAACACTTAATTATGCACATTCGACCAACAGCAGTGGGGAACGTCCGTACCTAACATGTAGCTTATTTTTCCGATTTTACACTCTTCAGTCATTAAAACCTAAACTGTATCCGACAGTGTCTGTGACACATAAGGGAAATCAGGGCTCTGTATGACCGACGAACGTTAAATATTTACGACCATTCTATCAGAATAGCGCAAATCAATCCGTAGTACCGAGAAACATTTTCTACACACTTTGTGTTAATCATTCCCAATTAATTGACTTTCGTCAAGAGGAGTGGTTTCTCCCACAACAGTGGTATTTAGGTATAAGCTTATGTGTACTTACCTCATTAACTTGACCTTTTATTCTACGTTGGTGTAGGGCTTGTGTACTATTTTGGTCCGGAAGGCTATGCTGACTAGGGTTTCTATCATTCTAGGTTCGATCGTGTAAGACAGACCAAAGATGGAAGGTAGTTACTCTCATAATTTTTCCTGTGACACTACGGACTAAGCAGGGTTGCTTAAGCAGTGGAAAAAAACAAACTTCTGGGTAAACAGCAGAAGAATACTTGTAGGACGCCTTCTTCTGCATAGGGTGGACAAATATTGGAAATGATATCACCAAACAAAGTGGACCGTGACGGCCCAACATTATATTGTGCTCTTCGGCGTATCAGCGTGTACGGCCAAGAAACAAACATCATAGCTCGGAGGTTTGCTATAATTCACAATACATTTGGTACGCGTTACAATACTCGCAAACAGACGTCAGTGTCTTATGCATTTCTCCTCTGAGTGCGGTTAGTATTTCACTGCCTGGCAAGACACACTTTGAAACCATTGCCTTCGGATGAGATTCCCTAAAAACATCTTAAACTGCATCGCGCAGCTGTGACTGTCGATCCAGAGGCTCCGGCTGCTGTCCCTCAATTTAACTCGAATCATTCCGGTGAACCGAAAACGATGTCCACCCTGACACGGAAAGCCACCGAGGCGACGCACAGTCTGGCTACTGTTACTTCACACCGTACTTATCGGGAATGAATTGATTCTCTGCATCGATGTCGTAGACTTGACTGAGATAAGGCATGCACGCCAGACTGAGCTCTAGAGAACAGTCGTTGGTTGCACATTCTACTAAACCGGCTTTTAGCGTGAAAGCGCCGTGTCCGTTTTACACTCGCTGATCTCGTCACTGTTTTTAAGATAAACGAACCGCTCAATAGCAGCGCTCGAATCATGTCCCTCTGTTTGAGACTTGGTCGAAACAAGTCCGTAAAGTTTTTAAAGTTTTAATGCCAGACACTGTCATATCGGTGGTATTAGTGAACAGCTGTTCCGCACAATCCGATGGACACAGGCAAATGATCGACTGTTTGTTTTGAATGAACTGAAAATGTAGTTTAGTTGCGATTCGGCATCAGGTCCATCGGTAGTTGGGCCACCTAGCGTTATGGCAATCATTAAGAACAGTGATTGTCTGTTTCGCCTGTCGATACTAGGTCGATTCGAGCGGTATAGCTGTCTGGACACCTTTACTAAGCAGTCACCTTCACTTGCTTGATTACACCACCGTACGACAGCGCAACACTTGCGAATTACCTAAAATGAGAGTGACAAGCACGAGGAATTTAAAACGGATCATAGTTGGGTCAAAACCAAATTTTGTTCATGGCTACAAACCCGTTTATCATAAATCACGGGGAAAGAGTCAAAAACTGGACGTCCATCAAGTGAAGAATTGAACAACAAGGTCTCTTTTATCAATAATTGGGTTGCTGTTTGTTACAAAAGCAATTATGCGGCAACTATTCCTGGTGATGTGGGCAACTTTCAGTGGGTGGATCCCGACGGCAGCCAGTAAACTAATCGGTATCCAGTGTTAGAGACGCAGTGAGTGATTCGGTGAAAACGATACAGTTTTCTCTAGCCTGAAAGAAAAGAACAATGAAATAACTTTGTTTCACTTTAGATTAGAGCACTGAGACAAGAGGTTATGCCATATCGTTACCGTCAAGTTACTGAGCTCCCTGACGGAATCGAGGGCGATTGGTAGTATAGACAGGCTGGGCTGATACGGATTTATTCTGACAGCGGACAAACAAGGAGTTCCATAATTTGCTTAATGTGGCTTTTGTTTCTTCTTTCGGTCTGTTAAGCATTGTTGAGCTGTATCATTGACATAACTAAAGGACATCATGAGGATCTGGTTCAAGCATTTCCGCAGTTTACTGAATCTGCCTGCTACCACTGACCGAATCACAGTGAGTAATCTGGCAAAGCATGCTACATGGGGGAGGTTTACTCTTATCCCAGCTTTGGCCGGGTTTTAGAGAGCCACAAGACAACTTCTAAACAAAGGAGCTATGGTTAAATGTAGATAGCCCAGGGAATTCTTCAGGCATGGCAACTCAAATTTGTATCGTGCCCTGTTCCAACTGATCCATTTCCTCTCTAAACAGAAAAAAGTCGGGCAAGAATCTGTACATGTTTTCATAATATTTTTACCTAAAGTTAATGGGAACAAGCTGAGTACGGACAACCTTCAGGAGATTCGTTTGTTAAACGTCTTGGAAAGGTTCTAGCGAGACATGTTTAATCGGTTTTGAAACCAAAAATCCCTGGAAGCAATGTAGATTTCGACTGACACAGTATCTGCCGCTCGCGAACTCCAGTGTTAGAGTGCGCCTACTCACTCTACGCCTCCATTGTGAATTTCACCATGGCATATGGTTCCGTGAGCTTTGAAACATCGTGAATGGTGTCTTGTAGGTTTAGATTACGTGAAGGTAAGTATATGAAAATAGAGCCTTCTGAATCGGTTTACTTTTATACTGAAATTGTCGCCGAGGTAAAGCGAGATTATAACATAGACCTACCCTACTTAGCTTATAGATGACCGCAGTGTTGACAATTGCCCTTCAGAGCTCGGAGGACATTGTGCAAATAGAACACGGTGCTTTAAGATTGCAAGTAAATCGACCGTCCGCTGCTAATATTGGTGAACGATGATGCACCGTTGGTGCATAAAAAATTGGGGTTGTGGTGAGTGACAGTAGGTTTTTCGACCAAGACAGCCAATTTTTACTTAAACTACCAGCACGCATAGGTGATTTTACTTCATCAAGCCTTTTCCAAGCATGGATGATATGCATAAACATGGAACCAACATCAATGGAGAGGATGAAATAGCTACACAGGCTTGTGGTACCTGGATTGCAGTCCGTTGGAACTCCTCGAAAAACGCGAGTTGTTGGCCTGTGTGAAGAAGGCTGGCGCGACTCACAAGGATTGTGAAACATATCTATACGAAGTGTAACCTAATGTTAAAGACGAAACGGCTTGTCTGTCTACGCTGTTGCATGGTAGCTGAATGGACAACATCTGAGTTGCTCTCATCTACAATGACTAAGGCATAGGTTCAAGGTTGTAGTTAGATGTGATTCCGTAGACAGTCAATTCGTCGAGCAGACACGGAAAGGACTAAAACTATGCCATCGGTTTCGCTTGTTGGGACACATCTATAGAACGACTGGCTTTTGAAGCAGACACACTTCAGACAGCTGGAAGCGGAGAGATGAAATTTTTAGGGTCAGATGCTGCGATAGTAGGATGTTGTCCAAATAAGTGCTACGCGTTGTAGTAACGATTTGGGCCTTAACTTTCTGGTATTGTCCGGAACACAATAGCATATACCTTTATGCTGAACTAATTCCTGCTTCATGTTCTCAATATATTTCCTCGCAGCTTAAGATGTGGCACTGAATTCTGTCTGTTTTCGTGTTTCCGGGAAATAAAAAGATTCATCTGACTTGAGTGTCACTAACAGACACTTGTAACTTTCGCAGTCCCATGAACTTTTCAGTCAGCCTTTTCTGATAAGAAGCACTAGGTTTAAGTTGAACTTTTGTTAAGACTCGTATGTAATGCATTTCCTTGCCACGGCAGACAGCTTAACTTCGGCCACGCTTTCATCAGACAACCGTGTCGACCACTGCGTCATTAAACACACATTAGCCACGACTGAATTATCATAGGCAAACGCAGTCATATTCACCTGTGAGTAATACTGAGGCCGCCACTTCGCCTAGAAAGGAGACAGTATCTCTCTTGCCAACTGCACTGGGTGACCACACTACTGGGATTTTAACACTAGTCTATCATCTGGCTAACCAACACTGGTCGACTGAACCAAAAATGCCCCAACTTGCACAACCGCTGTTTTTACTACAACGCGCTAAAGCAAGCCGCTTTTGGTATTGGTGTTCCATAGGTGTTCCCTAGCTTTGTTCCCTGGAACAGGCTAATCTGGATACGGATGTAGTTACCCCTATCTATTCATACTAACCAGAAATTTCTCTGACGCCCTTTCGTGTTCGAACTTCTAAGTAAGTTGAAAGGAGGTCACAATATAGCGATATTCAAATCAGAGGGCAGGTGTATAAGAAAACTGCTCACCACATTGTAACCAATAGGAATTAATCCAGATGCTGAACATTTTGAGAAGTCTTACATGCCGCTCGACCGGTTCATTACTTGCACTGGTTACATTGTGGCGTTTGTGCTAAACAACATAGTTAACACTGGATGATAAAAAGCAAGATCTTTTAGGCAATTTGAATTTTCACTCTTCTTAACCAGAGTACTAAACAGACAACAGCCTAGCTTACAGGATCGTGTACAATTTTTAAATCACCGATGTTTCTACCAGGGTTGCTAAACTACCTACAAACCTATTCTGTCTATGACGAATCGAAAATGGTTAATTTTGGGAGGATCCAGTTCATACCCCTTCATGTACACCGCTCCCGTTGTGTCAGATTTCAAACTGTACATCACCTTGAGCGATTGATGATAGGGCTTCAAAAATAATTACGTCAGTTATAATGCAAACGAAGGAATTAAGCAGGGAGTGGGTGCTAAACCTCGAGAATGTTCGTCTGTGCCCACAGTAGACTTAACGTTGTGACGCATCTCGTTCAGCTCAGATGAACAAAAAGTGCAGAATCTAACCAGTCTGAAAGGAAATGGGGCTTTTCTCCTCGGAGGCGAATTGAATCCATCGTACTGCATTCCGCGTGACCTTCGTTTTCGGCTTCAGTTCCATTTCTATGGCACCTTGCTAGAGAATAGTAGGATGTGTATACATACATTGAACTGACAGAAAAGCTCGACTCCTGGCGTCATGGCAACCGTCAGTTTACAATTAAACATGATGTTGATTGTCAAGCCCCAAGCCAGTGAACAGTTTCTGATGTTTGTGAACAGTAGTGGCGCTGTTCGTAGCTCGGGTGGATGGTTTTGGTATTGGTATGTTCGCCGCGCTTGTCATTTAGGTTGCAAACGTTTCATCGCCAAACGAGGTGACATCATCAGTGCGCAAGTGTTTCAGCGTATTGGTGTTGAGCGTGGAGTTTGGTGAAGTTCGGCGGATCCCTGCTCTTATACAGCAGAGTAATTTGACCTTCTGACCTGAATTCTGGTTCGTCGCTTTCTGTTGTTCGTGACCTGTGACTTGACTTGCCATTAGTTGATTCTTGTTGCATTTGGACTTTGATCCGATATCCGATTGGTCATTTCCTGTGATTCTTGAGTCCTTGATCTGGGGTCCGACTGGCTGTTCCGTGTTGTTGTCGCACTTTGACCTCGAATCTTATCAGTTGGTTCCTGTAAATCGACTGAGTAAGTCACTTCTTCGTTTGGAGTTCCATCCGATTGGTTATTCGTTGACCGGTTTCGATTTTGGTCTGATCCGTTCAAATTGCTTCCTCCGGGTTTATCAGCATTTGGGCCTGATAGTGTCTACATCTCTTCAAATCCTTGGTTAGCACTGGTTCATAGATTTTGTCCAGGTTGATGTGTTTGTTTATTGACCCGGCTGATGAGTACCAAGCCTCGAGAAATTCTCTAGCACGTCTGGTATTTGCCTAAGTAGGGACTTCTACGGTATTCAAGTTGAAAGTGTGTCCAGTTTCATCCTGGTGAATGAAGATCGAAGAAAATTGATCGTGTCTCTTGATGGCCAACCCGTGTTCATGTATTCGTGTTGACAATTTCCGTCCGGTTTGGCCGACGTCGTGTTGTTCACAGTCGTTACATTGGATTCTGTGAATGACGTTTCTTCTGTCGGTGGGTCTGAGCTTTTCCTTTGGATTTAACAGTATTCTTCGTAATGTTGCCGTTGGCTTGTGTACCAACGTAATACCATGTAGTCTCAGAAGTCTTGCTGTCATTTCGAATACAGTCTTAATGCATCGTTTTGTCGATGGTTCGGTAGAGTTTGAATCTCTTTCTTTCTACAGTAAACCCAGTTTGGTGATGAAACGTTTGCAACCTAAATGTTAAGCTCGGCGAACGTACCAATACCAAAGTGAACAGTTTGTACGGTTTACCCTTTTAGCGATGACCCAAATCTACTCTAGTAGAGAGGTTTCAGTATACAATATCGGATTGTTGACAGTACTTCGTAGTCCATAGAAAGACATTAATTCTGGTACGAGGAAATACTTATTGAACATACATGTTTCTCTATGATTCCTACAGAATTGCCGAAAGCTAACTCAGCGACTTGCTGTAGTTGCATTCAGAACATACACAATCAAGAAGTATACAAGGAAGGCAAATTATGCTGCTGTTCAAACACTGTGTCACCAACGGAAGCAAAAACTTGGACGTTCTACTTGGTTCATCCTCACTCTTTAGAGTAACCGTCCTTCGCGTTTCTATGGCCAGCCAAAAGTGCATAACACTGACCCGTTGTTGACCACAACACCAATCCGATCTACAAACTGCCCAAGTTAATCTGCCGTATAATCAAACTTTTGCAGAAAAAGCTGATGGGCAACATTTAAGATTCCGTTAAAAATTTTGTTTAAAAACTCGAACACGTGATGTTATGTAATGATGAAGCATTTCTCAGTCTTGACGTGACCTACTTGTACACTAGTGTACCTGTGAAAAATAGTAGTGACTTTGTTCAAGAGTCATTAGAAAGTGATGACTTACTTAGTGCATGCACGAATTTATCACTTTCCGAAATTGTATCCGGTATTGAGCTTTATTTGCACTTAACCTCTTTACATTTGGCAAAAGTTGTACAAGTAGATCGGCGGTGTAGCCATGGGTTCCCCTGTTGCACCTGCAGTAGTCACTTCTGTCTTCGGATGCCTGAAATCACAAATGATGAGCGAGTTCATTTACTCTCCACGAATTTGAGGGGGATATGTAGATAACAGATTCGCAATCATGAAACGGACCGCTCGCGACCAGTTTCTACACTTTCTTAATTCGGAATGCGACGGCATAGTATTCATGTTGAAAACGAAAACCGACGAGTGCTCACTTACGTTTCTAGACTGTCTGGTCGAAGCTGATGTGCAACAGGGATTTCAGATTTCTGTTTATTACAAATCAACCCATTCTGGTCGGCACCTCAGTTTCAACTGGTCACATTCAACCGGTATAGAGAGAACAGTTTTCCACTCACTCTCCAATAGAACTTATGAAAAGAATGCACCACCGTACTTTCCAAAAAGACAAAAATTTCTCGCATGGAAAAATGCGAACTGCCAACCAGTATCAAAACGCCTATGTTAAAGACACAATTAAGCGCACATTGACTAAGGACGCAACCACTGAGACCAGAACTTTCCAGTCTACTGTGCAAATATCGTATCGTGAACTAAAATCTAAAAACATTAGCTCCATCTTTCCCGAGTACGCTATCCGGACCGTATCGTAAAACAACTGTTGATGCATCCTAAGGATCCAGTTTCTATTGGCAACCAGAAAGACTGCGTTTATGAAATTAAGTTCGGTGACTGCAGTGCCAGTTACACAGGAGAGATAAACAGACCATTGAAAGTACGTGTTGCCGAACACAGAGGCACACGCTGTTTCATCCTAAAGACACAAAGAAACTCCAGAAAGTAGAGAAGGATTAGGTCATTGTACTGCTTCCACTGTCAGAAAATCACAACGTATGTTTTGACCAAGCTCGAGTGATTCACAAGGATCTGCCTTCTCGTGCGAATTAATGCTGTGCTGAAACCCCTGTAGCAGCACACCGTTGTGTGGTCAAGGTCATACGCCTGGACCCACTTACTGTGGCATTTGACCCGAATGTTATGCCCACACATCCAACGCTGAGCGACCCTTACGCGTATGAGGCCGCAGTGACTGCGATCGACCCACAGTTTGTCAACACAGTATTCAGTGTCACACGCATACGCACACACGCACGCACACTCGCACGCACAAACACGCATATGAACACACACAGCAATACGCACAACAAACCTAATCTCGGACATTGGCGTATGACACATGATTCAACCCAGTGTCCTCACCGGAGCTGACAAGACAACGAGACCGTACACACATGTGAACGCAACTCATCTGGGTCTCTCGCGCGCCGGTGAACAAACCACAGCTACAGTGCTCCGTGGATTACACCGTATTTCTATCCTGTAGATCCTTACGTTGACATCTATAGGATTCCATCCGACACTCCACTAACACACTCGCAGATTACATATGTGTATTTTGTCCGAATCCTTGCTGTAAGTGCACCTGTTATATTTGTCTGTTATTTGTATTACACTTTGATTGTATATCTTTCTGATATTATTTAGATGTTTGGTTTTACCCATACTATTTACAACGTATTGTAATTAGCAAACTAGCATCTAAACCTCCACCACTTACACTCAACATGCATGCGTTAATCGCAAAGATAGCAAACCTCATTCCGCACTGTGGCGTGAATGAATAAATAACACCAGACACAGAAGCACCTTATCTCCATCAGTCTCACCCCACACTTAGTGGACAAATGACCCCGCTAAGGAATGTCGCCAGAGCTGGTTGGAACGATGAGTATTACAACTTGCTCTTAATGTTGTGTTCTTCTCAATCCATTTATTAGCAACGACGCCCGAAATATTTGACTTCTTTCGTACTAGATTTGATGTGGATATTTTACAAAGATACAGCCTTTGGAGCTTCCCTGGAAGCTGGAGACTTGGTTACTGGAGGAACTGCTCTCTACCAGGTAACTCCAACGAGTTTTGATCCGAAGTATTACAGGCTCAGCATGACATGGATTAGCGATCATCTAACACGATTCTGCCCCCAGACCAGTCCCTGATCGATCTGTTTACTAGTGAAGAAATACCTCACACTGGGAAGTGCGCGTGAAACATTGCTCCAGGTCTGTATGAGCTGTTGCTCGAACAGCTGAAGAGCACGAAAATATGCTCCGACTTTACACTCCAACCTCCTGCTGCTGACTGAGTGTTGCCCATTCCACATGTGTAACTCATAGCACCTCTTTGTCCCGAGTGATTAAACCGTCCCCTTCCAGTTAATTGGATTCCACCGAAGTGCCTTGAGTGTCGCTACGTTTTTCCACAGTATATTGCCTGAATGTACAAGCACGCGCTCGCTATGGCCCGCTCTCTAATTCACCTTTCTACACCTTGTTGGCTGCTTCGAGGGGATCACATTACTTCACACGCTGTGTCGGAACTCATGTTCCTCATCTTTTAGTTTTCGAATGGTTTCCATCTATTTATTCAAAACGTTCGACTCTAATTAACAAAATTTCATCATCAGATCATCCATCTCCATCTCTGTTAACCTTCCTTGCTGGTTCCTATCGAAGGCTCCATCGCAATATCTGCCAGGATGACACCTTTCTTATTCTGTTATTCATCATGACAATGAGTCGTATGATAAACCGGTCACGACTAAAGCTCGGCTACAAGCGATTAAGTTTATGCTGTTCAGTTGATCCACCTAGCGAACCATCCGACAGGTCTCCTGAAGAAGCTTGAAGTCGCAGCCAACGCTCTAAAATCAGCCGGGTTGAAGACCAAAACTGTGATGACGAGGCTAATATTCATTTGTTTTGATCGTAATCATAACATGGTGCCTGTGGCTGAGAAATCCATTTAATTTGCCCAGGATACTATCCATTCATTGACTGTCTCTCTCACAATGACTTATCCTGGTATCCCGCTCACCTGAAAAGGTAATTCATTCACCAGTCGATGACTTCAGTTTTGTAAGATGGATGAGATAACCGAAACCCCTCTGAAGTCACATCAGCACGCGTCTGTCGAGATAGCATCCGGTTCCTAAGATGAATCATTCGCCAGTTCTGAGCCGAATCTACTACAATACATTCAAATGCATAAAATGTACAGTTAAGCAGTTTATTTGAAGAATAACGAGTTACACCAACAGCCTATTTCGCCTTAGAAGTCTGGGCATTCCGAGTATAGCTGCCACCATTCTAAGTTCGCGCAACTCGGGGGGAAGAGACTGTTATCTGGTCTATGTCCAATTCTAAGGAATTTGGTCAAGGACAATTCATTCAACCTCACTACTAGGGATATTAAGGTCACGCACTGGTTCCTGGCAAAGTAGTGACGAATAGGTGATAAGTTTACGCACCGTGGATAGACAAATTCTACCGTACGTTGAACAGCAGCGGCCTGCTCACCACTCTAATCTTGGGCCGTTTTATCACGTTACCATTTCTCCCACAATCTTCATTCGCGTCACCAAGTTTTGATGTGACCATTTACGGACTAAAGTCCGGAACTTTTGGGTAACCGGAGTAACCACTGATTTATTAGTCAAGGCAGCTGAGACCAACCACCTCATATTCTCCAAATGCGTCGACCCACTCTCAAGGTGTGTTTTGTTTGTCACAACCGCACCGAAAAGGTTCCGTCGCAAAGACCACGCGCCCCTGCTTATACAGTCATCGAGAAATCAGATGTACCAACGGCAAGCTCGTTAATCAAGCCGGAAATGATCGTGGCTTGTGACGACGAAGGTGTCGTACTGGATATCAGTATATTTCATGGGTATTGAAGTCTGGCTGCCCGAACTAATAAGAATGGAAGTTACGGGACTGAGTATAATGGTCGTACCATTCCATCAGTCCCGCATGCCAAGGTCGGTAGCGCGGATGTTACCTGTCATACTCATGTGACCACCACATTGTTTATAAACAGTTTATTCCCTATTCTTTGATTGCGATTGCACACTTACGCAATCACTGATTTCTGTTTATTCACTGTTTTAAACTCGCCTGAAATTTAGGATGCTTAGTTGAGGAACTCGGCATTGACTGTTGCCAATTTTTTGATGGTTGTCTCACCAAGAACTGATATTTTCCCATTATGATTTGTGAGAATTGACTGTGCTACCTGGAAGACCGTAGATCACGCGAGATCAATATTTGGTTTTCCATTTTTAGCACATACAGAAGGTTTTCATTTGGTGACTGCGATTTTAACCATATTACAACTCTGATAGTATGACTTGTTAGTTTTTCACTGTTGACACATGCAATTCCCAATATTCGAAATGCTGCATGCTTGGAGTTCTCCCGTTTTAAACTGTGTGACCACTGCACTTCCTTTCTCTAAATAAATCCGTTTAAATATCTGTTCAAATTAAACAATAAATAAGCAGTGGACTATAACTGTAAAACAAGCAAGTTCCGAGATAAGCTTGCATGGCGCATCCAGATAGTAACCCCGACAAACACATGCAACAATCACATGACAAATTCACCTTCGCTAACGCTGTAGTATCGACCGTAATATCCTCTCTGTTCGAGAACAATATTAGCTACATGTATGGCTGCAACTGGGAAGTAATTTGGATTCCGAACCTATTATAATTATGTTTCACACCGGCTCAGTTCATCTCTACTCTAACCAAGGGATATAAAAATTCCACAAACAACAGATCGATTTCAGCTATGGGATGGCAACAGAATGCTGTTCTTTTACTTCGTCATATACACAAGCAATAGCTCATACACAGGATATCACTACACTTGTATTTTAACTATATGCCACAGATGGATTTCAGATCTATCTGTTGCTTGACAAATATATTAGTAGTTCCGAAGGAAACTATCGAAACCAAGAAAATGGCTTATGATGAGTTACCACCATGGCATGCGACAAAATCACATGATCAACTCTGGTGCTGATAGCAGAACGGAGCGTTCTGATTGACTGTAACCTTGAAGGGTTAGACTTCCTCTTATCGAGTGACTTTGTACGGTGGCCATATAATCTCGCTGATTCATATGTTACTGATATATCTTAGCACATATTCGTCTGATTAACACTGACAGTTTGTTCGTTTTATCTGCCAGTTATTTCTGCTGAACTCGAGACGCTACACCAAGTTTTAATATAGGCTGGGCTCGTCCTCATTATGACTGGCAAACAATTAATGAACTAGGAAATACTGACTTACTGTGATAGTTATATATCAGTCTTGATAATTTGTCAGTCGAAACCAGTAAGCTTTCATCTAACGCCAAAATCGTCTTGCCATATCAACAGTGAATGACATAAACGTGAAATCAACCATTCATTCAACAGCACTATATGTAGCGCCCCATAATTTCCAGTAATCTGATGCGGTTGTTATTTTCATATTTTCTACTTCGTAGTTTGACACCTGTAAGTTGCAACACAGCATAAAGTGAAAAATTAGGCTTGTAGGATTCTTGAAGAGCTTATAATTTTGAGAATGCTTGCATACACCTGGTTCTGCGTCGGATGGTTTTAAAGGGAAAGCATTAAACTGTTTTATATGTTCAATAAAGCTGTCTGGAAATACCAATAACCACAAGCTTCCAAGTGGAGATTCAGTAAGAGGAAAATAACAGAATACACAGTGACTAATAAAAAGACTCAGGCACAGTTGGGAAACAAGCAAGTTTCTATCCTTGGGTTCAAATGAATCGTCCCACACTGTTTTGTAGGTGTTACGCATTCACTTGTCAAGTTACATGACTTACAAAATTTACTTTTGGGTGAAAGCACTAACCAAGTGATCAAAGTATGGTGTAGGCAAAAGGGACTAAGGCTATGAGGTTGGTTTCATCAGGCATTATTAGATTCGAGCTAGTGTCTAGAGAACAATGTTTACTAGTGGTCGGACAGGCGGTCGTATATGGTATAGATTAGAAGTCCAAGTAAATTGCATTAACTCATGTATCCTTGGAAATCGTTTCTTTTTTTGTTCGGCCTTTTCTGTAACTGTACTATACCAGACACCCAAGAATATTTAAACACATATTAAAATAAGCAGTTTTATCTTTAGCCGAAGCCCATAAGATGATGATGAAGTGAGGTGACCGAATATTTCTTTAAATTTCAAAATAATCTCTAGCTGTGGACAAACACACAAACAAAAATACGGATCAGTAATGTTTCTCAGTTATCGATCATACGCAAGATCAATCAGGTTCATGTTAGTAGGTCAGGTCGTTGGATATTGTAACGGTTACAACGGATGGACGAGTGGGTTCATGTGTAGCAAATGCTATCAATGTTCGGAATGAGAGAGAAACTGCAGATGGAAAGTTTGCATTTAATGATTCACTTGCAGTTCATTTGTGCCATTTGTCTTATAATAGATGAAGATCGCAAATCAGTACATGTGTTAAGAACACAGCGGGAATATACAGAAACTCTGTCTGTCCTAAGGGACTAGATGGCATTTTAACTACTAGTGATCAATTGCTCTCTTCTTTCCTGTCACTGTTGTCTGTTGGGCAGTCACTTCAGTTGTCTTGGTTATGTCAGCTTCCCAGTCCGTCAGTTTAATCACTTCTTAGTTGTAATATACACATAGTTCTACGGCTCATTTAAACTACCTTCCACTGAACCTCTTGCTGACTTAGTCTAAAATCTTTATGTAATTCCCACCAATAGGAATGCACGCAAATCTGATTGGTCCTCCAGGTTTCTGATTCCCACGTGTTTTTCGTCTAGTCAGCTTGGCTGTCGCACTATTCTCTGAAGCGCTATTTATACACAGCATTTTCTAGCCAGATGTTTCGCTGTCGCTCACCACCCATAATTCAAGTTTGATATGGTTTGCCAGACATTATGTAGTCATTTACCTGAGATTATCTTTTGTCTGACTTTATTTATGCCGGCAACAGTCGACTGTGACTACATGTTTTCCTGGTCAGCTGATGCACTGATTGTCATCAGTGGTTCTTTCAGCAGCCCATTTCTTGTGAATGCGCTTTCAGGCCCAAAGGATACCATTTCAGACACTGTAACAGTTACTTTCGTTCTTGTTGAAGAGTCCAGGATAAGTACCAAAATCGGGAATATATATGCTAAAATGAACACCGTTCCTGGAGTCGCCAGCAGCATGAACATCGTCGATAAGAAACCTTTCCTTGAATTTAAACCCAACAAATACATAGCACTCAACGGAACGTCAGGTGATTTGTATGTCAGATCCAGAATCGATCGGGAATCTTTATGTTCGGAGGTTGGGACATGCTGTGTCACGACGACCAGTTTGGGGACCGAAACCTCTTTTACCCCGAACGTACAGTTTGGTTCAATGAGTAGCGCAGATATGATGCTCGGACACGCTAGTTGTGCTCTCCGAATGTTGGTACTTCAAAGTCCTGCGAACTCACAGTTTGTGGAAATTATCGTACACATTTTGGATTTAAATGATAACGCACCTGTGTGGAGTTCAAAAGTACTGGACGTGGAAATTCCTGAACACGTATCCATTGGTCATTCAGTCAAATTACCGGAGGCTATCGATACTGACCAGGGTCCATTCAATACAGTCGTTGCCTACAAACTATTTGACGCAGAATACAGTTCAGAAACGGAACAAATCTTGTGTAATAATTGCCTGAGCTATGACGATGCGTCAAACAACATATTCGGTGGCTCTGTTAGCAGACGCATTAGCCCTTTCAAACTAGACAGCCAAATGATGCACAGTCCGACTGTGGGTCCACTGAAATTTGACTTGAAGTTACGTGTGGAGGGGGAAATAGACCGTGAAAAGCAGGCCACCTATTTTTTCATTCTGTACGCCATTGATGGTCAAGATGAGTATCATTTGCATAAAAACTGGTTGAAGTCGTCTGAATATTTAGATCAAGTCTCCACAAACAGTGTGAAACATACCGGTACATTGACCGTAAAAGTGAACGTGCTTGATATAAATGATCATGAGCCGGCGTTTATTGATCCTCAGCCAATGGTAACAATAGCTGAAAATACAAAACCAGGTACTGTGATTTATCAGGCAGTGGCACGTGATACAGATATTTCTGATCAACGTAAACTAACATATCATATCAGCTCTTCGGCATCTCCGGAGGTGCTGCGGTGTTTCCAAATCGATCCAATTAGTGGCGAAGTCAAAATTAAGGATAGTCTGAACCGTTACAACGCAACGCTAGTACCGTCTAATGATATTTCTTTTGACCCAAGTTCACAGACGGGTGAGGCGAACTTTCTCAGAAAGCCTACAATCGGATATCTGATCCCGCTTCAAGTGACTGACAGAATACACAAAGGAACGGCCATTCTTAGAGTTCAGTTGACCCAAGTTAACTTGCATGCTCCTAAAATACACATCGCCTCTCACCTAAAAATGTCTCCTGCAGGTGATCAATTATGGGTTCTTGAAAACACTAAATCAGATTCTGTGTTAGCGATAATTACCATTGAAGACCCAGACAAACCTATCCAACAGGCCGTGCAAGAATATCCTTCACAGCATTCCACCAGACCGGAATGTTTCACCAGCCAGGACTACTTTTCTATTCGTCCGTTACTTATCCGAGCTACGGATGAGTTTAAACTTATACTCACACATCCGCTAGATAGAGAGAAGCGTGAGTCATATCCGATCAAAATAGAATGTTGGGATTCCGGCAGTCCACCTTTGTCATCCGAAATTAATCTCTTGGTGCACGTGGAAGACGTTGACGACTCCATTCCTATATTTGAAAAATCAATTTACCTAGCTTCAGTCAAGGAAGATCAACCTCCAAATACATTAGTGATGCGTGTTCATGCGACTGACGCAGATGTTGGTAAAAATGCTGTGATTTTCTATCACATTGTACATCAAACCTACACATTTGTTTCGGCGCGAACAGACGGACGAGATCAAGAACCTTCCTTAAGTGAGGAAAGACCCATGCTGACAATCAATCCTAAAACTGGTGAAATATACACTGAAGTTATTTTGGATCGCGAAACGGTCTCACTGATCAACTGCACCGTGGAAGCATGTGGGAACTTCTGCAGCGAAAATATGATGCTTGCTGGTGATGGTGTTGGCGAAACGATTAGAACGCAAACACAAGTTATTGTCACAGTGGAAGACGTGAATGACTGTAAACCACAATTCAATTCAACATCCTACGAGTTTGCAATTGTTGAAGGTCAACCACCACACACCCAGGTAAGGTAGGGTCAATCAGCATAAGTTAATAACTGCTTTTGTTGAAATGAACATTTTGCTATGAGAACCTGGCATCGCCAGCTAATTAGGTGAAGGAAAACGTACTTTTATAACAAACAATATCTACATTTTTGCAACCGACGATAACACGAACTGTTTTTCGTGCATTGTCTTATCAGATATGGTCAGACACGATGCCATTTTAATCCTCAATTGTTGACACTAACTAAAGTACTTATCAGAATCAGTTAGTAAGTATGAAGAGTAATATTAACAGATCAGGACATGTTTCGTTTTATGCAGTTTGCACCGCTTCCGGAACTAACGGTGAATTAACGCAAAATCAAACCAGCCCACGTCTCACGAGAGATGAAAGGACATTCGCCTATGAGCAACCACAAGTATATTTGTGTATTTAAGCTCAAATTAGTTTCTTAAACAGAATCAATATGTTTACAAATTTTGGGATTTTTATCTTGAGGTTTACCTTAAGCGTTTTTTTAAAAGTACTCAGCTACTTTAGTTACTCGCCGCATTACCTAAAATGTAACTGAGGAAAGGCTACACAAACGATACTGTAAAGAAGACTTCAAAACAGTTCTTCGTCAGTAACTTTATAAGGAGTAACTGAATATGGACGTACATCTTGTTTGACTTATGAGTCCTCAGGTAACTTGCCTTATGTAGACTCTTTTAAATCAACGAATTTGGAACAGCAACTCACCAAAGTGGCTTCATTCAATGTCAATTGATCGTAATGTGGTAAAACTGAATAATGATCTGGATACCCAACCACAAAATTTCTAATTATATTCGGTCCTGATTTATTTGTACGAAAATTACTCTATATTAGAAGATGATTCGAACGGTTTCTCTAAAATGTTAATGCTCGTACAAATTAAAATTCGGCAAACCGACTTCTCACATTTTTAACCTTTGACTAAGTACTCTATGGATTAAATAACATCGATCGATACAGTGCCGTTGTTATCTAGTTTAATGGTATGTTTGTCTAAGATAAAGCTGTACCTTTTAGCATAGTCCCCGCGTGAAATATGAGCCTTCTTTTTCCCGCAACAGCCGCCTGTAAATGATAACCAAACAAATGACTGACATAGCTCAACTGACAATTTTTGGCATCGCGAATAAATGGACTTACCAGTATTTTACGCCGTTATGTAAAGCGTTTGATAAGGATGATTTTTTAAACTGTCCAAGTTATTTTCAAGAAAATATCCAAATATTTACAATATATCGGGACAAGAAGACAAGCATGGGGAAATTCGGGCACCTAACGTATTCCCTACAGTCAATTACATAAAACTCCCAGTTATATATGCTTATCGAATGGCGACAAAGTGGCGTAACGAGCGAACGTCACACGGGTACACATCTGAGTGGAGTAAACGGTTGCTACACTACAACAATGATACTGGTTTCATCGGTGCTTCATGCCAACAGACAGTAGGTGTGTGAAGCTGGAGTAGCAACGCGAGTGTGCATTAGGTTCATGAGAAAAGTGATGGGCTCAACTGTGTGACCTGCTACGAATTGGGGTTTCATGATCGAAAATGCTGCATTTCTCTACGGATCTCGACATGGCTATCCGTGATGATTCCCTTCCTGCACCAGTCACTCGAGGATACGTTCTTCTCTTCTTTGTCATAAGTTTTGTCTCGTTCAGTCAATGTGTGTGTCAGTGCAACTAGGGGTGAACTGGTAGATGACATTACAGGTATACTTTTCCGAGAATGAATGAGTAAGTCATAGAAGGGCAGCCTTACGGTTGAAAAGTAACAGACGAACTTCTGCCTAAGAATGAGTGCGATCGATATCAGATTCCAATTTTCAGCTTACATCGACAGTATCGGGGTCTTCCGCTTGAGAAGGGCCTACAACGATGTGTTTTTTCCGGCGCTGACTGAGTCTCGGGGTTGACTGTTAGTTTCTTGCGAGGAATATCAACAACGTCGCAAAATCCATCGTTAACAAGCAGAACGTGCCTCAGGAAATCATCTTTAGATTTCAGATAGTCGGCCATGCACAAATGAGGATAACTGTAAGTACTGTCAACTGGCATTCCCATAAACGGACCGCCTAAGAGTGTCATCCGAACGTCTGGGGATTAGAATATTTTTTAAAAAAACAGTAAGCCTTCTAACTTTTTCATCGATGAAAGAGAAGATTCGATAGATGCAAAAGGGGCAACACAGGTTTAAACCGGCAAATAGTAACATTTCAGCGAAGTGACATGGATAACGGAAAGAACCGCCAATCCGACCAGATAATTCATCTTTGTCCACCCTAGGAAAAATATCAACCGATGTGAGACCTAGCGGACTGTGCATCATAAAACCATTAATTTGCTCAGAAACACTTTCACTCAACTGAAACTGAGTGAATTCTTAAAGGCCAATGACAGGAATGGATAGTGAGATAATATGAGGCAAGGTAAAGTAACACAAAAATATCAGAAGTCCCACTTAAGCAAATATGTATGAACAGTGGGTCAGTCTGGACTGCGTATAGCTTTTCCGAGACATTCAGAGGAACACTCCTCAAAATGTCACATAACAAGTGAGTCTTTTGTAGAACGAAAGCTGAAAGTTTGCCTTCTCACCATTTTGAAGAACGGGACGAACGGAACTCGACTTTCTAATTTTCATTGTAGTTGTTCACTAGATGTCTAGAATCGAAGACATGACATTGATTATAGCATCTTCGTAAATGGTGTTGTTCCTAAAATTTAATACTAGCGAAGAAAAAATCAGCGGACGATCTAATACTGTGCTTCATTCAGTCTGTATGCTTGGATATGTGGCCAGCGGACAAAACAGCTACACAACAATGCGGTTGATATCTTAAGGTTTCATTTTGTTCGAAAGAAGCAAAACAAAGAATAACCCTGTGGGATTAGTCGCCAGTTATATCAGCGTGTTAGATGAAGAACAACTGAACATCAAACTGTCAGTAGTTCATACAACTTTAGGGTTAAAACGGTTTCTGCTACTTATGTTACTCACACTTCATATAAACAGCAACAAGAGTATGAGTCTGTGTAAAAAGAAACCTTTTGCCTAATTTGACACAAGTATTGAAGTGACCGTAAACAATATGTTCAACAGGCGACTTAAGCGAGAGTATATTTAGGATCATAGAATGCCCGAGCAAGAGGAGTATACTAGTAAAGTCCTCTGTCAAAAGCTCTGAAAATGTAGTTTTGAAGCTGCCCACTTAGTGCGATAACATAAAGTTTGCGGAATTATTAACACATCGAAAATATGTCATGTACTCAGATTAGCAATCAAAGACCAGCTCATTCTTGAATTCCGCATAAACCATAGAAGAAGGATGATGATTCCTCCTAGTTCAATACGACATGTTTAAAATTTAGTGAATGCGTGACGAGGACAGGAGTAGCCAACGTCGGTGAGTGATGCAGGTAACGCAAATGATAGCGCGATGAAACTAGCAAGGTGTTATTTATAATGATCAACTACGTTGTAGAATGACACATCTCATGCCCCTCTACCGATGCACTTCGAAAGTAACCTAATAACGGAAAATCTGCACACATTAATAGTGGATAACATGATTTTAGCTTGCTGAAACGTTTAGTGTCAGGAGGTGGCAGTTTACAAACTTAGTGGTCGAGTATTGTGTAAAATCAGTCGTTAGGCGACTGCTTACTACTGAGAGTCAGAAATACATCAAGAACCGTAAATTTTATTTTTCTCTGTCGTTTCAGCGACTGGGTGCAGTTTACCAATAGCATGAAGTTGAACAGCCTGATATCAACACGACAAAAGTCATTTGCAACCAACTTGTATAAAAAGTAAAATTAGGAAACGGGGTTAAAAAATACCACAACAGTCATGTGTTGTTGAATTTTCAACGGTTGTATCAACAACAAAAATAATAACAGTGGGTTTAATCCCTACAATACCGTGTGATCACAGTAGTTTTCAAGCAGATCATTCGAAAGATCGTACATTTCGAACGATAGGGATATTTTCGACTTCAGCGGCACCCGCCGCTGTGGTGTAATGTTATTATAATCAGCGTTCTACGCAAGTACGACCAGTGAAGTAGAACGCCAACATTCACTGTCTATACTACTTTTAACGACTACCATGATACAATATTTGAACAGACCTGGTTTGCTTTGAGTGAACAGTAAAATTGTCTGAACTCGCGGAATTTATACCACTTTTATATATAGTCACTTCTAACAAGTGGCTTAATCCAATCGCTTTCTGTGAGCTAAACAACCAGCCATCTAATGGTGACTGAAGAAAACACAACTGACATATAAGGCAACAAGTTCTTGAACATAAACTAGACTGACTTGTTTGATACGACAGGAAAGTATCCATTGCAATGGTTGAAAAAATCGGTGATTTCGTTAGGCGTCTGCTAATCTATCTGACATTTGTATTGCTAACGACCCATTAGGGAATAAGAAACGGTTTTCAATATCTACACGATTGGATGCAGATTAATGTAACTTTCTCTTCTAAAAAAAGGCGACTTTAATCGAAATCAAATTTGTTTCTTTCAGTAAGCTTATGAGGTTTGGTGTGAATTATCTAATACTGTTAGTTGTTGACCATTGATCTACTCTGTCCAAGTTACAGTGCTCGCTTGCGTGCTATCACCAGGTCCTCACCATGTTTATGTCTTCCAAAGTTTACCTCTAGACCCTTAGTGTGCCCACATATTTCATTACAGAGCTGGGTTTGAAGAGTCTACCTTCCAAAAACTATGCTTCTTACTTAGTGTATAGCCACTTAACGATCTGCTCACCTGTTTGAGACCAAAAGCCTAAATTGTCTGGGTCAGTTCAGTTTAATTTCTCATCGTCCAGCGGACAACTACTGATCTAGAAGGCAGTCAGTAAAACAGCATCTGGCAACGCCCTTCAGATTTAAACATACTGCAGAGAATACTGCCTATCTAAAGTTTAGATCATATGAAAAACTAGTGATGTTCTAGTAAAGCCTAGTAAAGCAAATGACACAATCAGGAGGGAGTTAAATCCAGTAAGTGATTATAGCGTGGACGAAAGACTGCTCACGAATGAAGACGAGGTATTGCAAAACATGAAGTAACGTGTTACGAGCTTGTCATCCGCTGTCTCTCTCCAGAATGTAATTTACCATACACGTTCAACAGTATACTTGAAATGGTTAGCGATCAAATCATCACGTAGGCATCTCCATCTAAACACACGGTGAGAGTAACATTCAAAGTGAGACTCATATATCGTATGCTTTCCGAGGATACCCGAAGATAAATGCGCCTTTCCAAGCCAGTCTACTGAATCAGATTTAAAAATTCGATCCACGATCCTATCCAGGGACCACATAGTGTTTGAAGCTTATTTTCCGCGTACGAACATTCATGTAGCCGAGCTAGTGGTTATGTGTTTCCTCTTAGCTGCCATCCAGTGATGGCGAACGAAAACATTTCCAGACTGTGTTAATATGGTGATCGGTGGGGCCCTGTCATTCCTACTATCATTTAAAGTCTATAAGATCAGTGTGTTATGCATCGAACTCAACAGGATATTTGGCTATCAAGTCGTCTATGTAATGAACAGGCATAATGGAAAAGGATTTGGAAACCACTAATATAAATTACTAATGGCAAGTATTCGACAGCGAATCCACGAAAGAACTTCACAAAACCCAGAGGAGGTGTGTAACACTCAGTTTAAATGTAAAAGTTCTGTCAGGGAAATAAATTATATTTTGCAAACCGTAGTCTTCTATAACATAAGCTTCGAGTTCACAACAAAAACCTATGTGAAACTAAAGAAACTGACATTTATGACAAATTCAGTAACGCTGACCTTCTTTTGCCTGTCCATAAAAAATATGCACAGCTCGCCTGTAAAAACCCTGATGAGCAAAAGATAACAAGCCTATCTGTGAGAAGATTTCCGGGATGAAGTGTTTTAATAATCTCTTCAGTTTCCAAGGGGTGTTAGTAAGAATCATTAGTTAGCTTTCTGTGGGCCAGTGAACACAGTCTGACTTGAAGAGGGCATGACATTAGCTTTTTCTTATACGCTGTTGTCGGTCTAGTACGTAATTTCTGTTTGTGCAACTTGTAATGGCCTGCTGCCAGAGAGGGAGCATTTGCGTCTAGAATCTGAGGTTGGGTCATATGTAAACTTAGTGAACTGCACATATTGATCGTATCTATGAATTCAACAGATATCTTGAAGCGAAAAGCCGGAAAATACGTTCAGTTTCCCAATGATTTTTCCATGTAGCTTAGGATACAAATTTAGTAGTATAGCAATGTACCGTTCCTTGACTCACTCAACAAATGATTCGGAGACCGAGTGAACCTACCTTATCGCGTTGCTGTAAAAGGAAGTAGAAGGTACATGCATGAAGAAAGCATACTGTGAAATATAAACTTGTCTCAATGAGCTAACTGGTTGCTTGTTTGCTTTGGGCGTTAACAGATTCCCATCTTAACGTTTAATTTGCGTCCAGGGAGTGCAGGACTTCAAGTATTCAGAAAGGGTAGCAGTCCACAAAAAGCAACGAATGCGCAGTAGAAGTTCAAATTCTGCTCGTTTTATCTCACTCTTTTAAGATCTGCCTGATTATATCCTAGAATTAGAGTTTTTCATCTTAAGACCGATAAACAGTGGAATTGGAACTGGTATCGAACAGCTACTGTACCGTTGCAAAAACTCAGAGACAACCTTCTATATTATGTGACTCTTGTTCGTGTTAACAAAATCCGACAAGAAGATATCTTCTGTAATGTACTGGCATGTTGTATTCACACTTTCCATCAGGTGGTTATGAATAGAAATGTGATAATTTGCAAAACCCACTGCTTAGCAAAACATCAGACAACTAAAAGAATTTCTAGAAACATTCATCATGATTAAGCAAATTCCACTAACTACTTTGTCTCTACTGACTACACATATTCGTTTGGCGACTGTAAATTAATCAAATACTTCAAAAAACTGCTGAAGTGAACTGGTAAAGCTTATTAGATAGCACTAACTTAGTGCTCTAATTGTTCATTCTGTATCGCATCTATTTCTGCTAAACGCATTCGTTATTCAATAGGAATCGTTTGCCAGTTTGTTTACTCATTTGCTTCGTGTCAACTCTAGATGCGAACTGTTCGAAATAGCACTTAAAGACTTGGACAGGCTTACGGTGAGAAACGTTGATATGTCCGTCTAATACTTCTGCTTATCTACAGAAAGTATTATCAAATCAAACTTACCTCGAACTGATTTGGCATTAAACGGATGTCACAGATAATTGTTCATCGAGGTCTGTCCTAGCTAAACACTATAATTTCAGTTATGGTTAATGTTTATATTGCTTAAACGTCTCGATAAAAAGCACAGTTGCTCTCCTCTGAGTTTCAGTTGATGGCCTCTGGAGGCAGTCGGATTATCTGGCACTACTTGCCAGCGAACGCAACTGGTCATCTGTATCTATCAGCTCGATTGTGTCTTTTGTAAGATGGTTTACTCGGCTGTCGCATGAAAGCGTGGCTGAAGTCCGACTGCTGATCACTGCAAGAATATGTACTGGTGAAGAATTTTCACAAGGGAGCAAATTCAGTCTAAGGATTCTTTACGAAAAATCTGACTGAAAGTCCATGGAAATATGAAAGTTATGTTCGGTCTGTGTTAGTTTATGCCAATCTATGTTAACAGAAATCCCCGCTCTCTGACGGTAAACGGTGTTAATTGCTCACAAATGTCAGGGATTTGGCTGGCAAGTTGCCATTTTCAGTCGTGATCTAAAATGTAGTGATGATTTTCTACAATACCTCGCCCAATATGTGAACTTGTGTTCCGTTCCCCATAAGACAAACAGGAACCGCAAATTAGTAGTTTTGGTGTACCCTGGTAGTCCGCTTGCCCATACATAACGAAATCAATGGACGTACAATGTAATCCGCAGTTACTACCTCTGGTCAGTCAGAATAAACTGTAAACCAGTCGAACTTTGTCAACAATCGTAGACAAAGAAAAAATAGGCCTTCTTGACTGAGGTTCTCTTAGGCCGAGTGAACGAATAACATTTTTAGGGCGGCTAATGCCGAGATTTCGTGAATCAAAACCTTATTCTGGGGGTAACAGGTCATGAGTTAGTAGCGCTTAGAAACAGTTCGAGACAACTGATGGACTGTTAATTACGACACAATGAGGGAATATGAGACTAAGAATAAAGGCGGAAACCGTGTAACGAATTGTGTTAAACAATCATCTCAGATTATTTTCAGAGGCAGAGAGGCTGGCGTAAGAACCTAGAGCACTTGGTAGCTATTATTTTGTCATTCCAGTAATCAGTGTATCCGATCACCAATGCATGCTAGATTAATCGTCCATATGACCCACAGGTCGTGATCTTCAGTTCATCCCCCTGATGCACTGGTTCACACGGTTCACACAGTTTTAAATCACTATGTGGTTAACCTGTAATTGTAAGACCCTTGACCATGACCTAATAACTCTAGTGATTCTGGGTTGGCTTCACAATCTGCCTTGAGTGTACGGTCAGTGCAGTGGTCGGTTCTCCCTTGTAGATGTGTAGCATTCTGACCAGCAGCCGATGACAGTTTAGGCCTGATTTCACTGTCATCTTCTAACCCATTTAAGACAGTGACATTTGAAACATTTTAATTTTAATTACTGATGAATAGTGGGGATTTTGATTTTCATGCAGACTGAACATCATCCACGATCGATCACAGCTGTCGTATTCCTATAGACTTTCCGGTCGGCCCCTTTCGAAAAGAAGCACTAGACTCGAGTTTCTTTCTCACTAGAGATCGTCAGTAGTGCATATCCTCGCCACTGCCAGGACTAGAACTCCGGCCACACTTTCATGAAGCAATCGTGTTGACTATTGCACCACTGACTTCACAGTAAGCACGACCGAATTATCATATGTGAACGTTCAACCACTTTACCTTATGAGGTTACCCGATCGTCTCTATAGGAGACACAGTAACTGTCCCGTCAACTCTAATCGATGACCCCTCGACTAGGCCTTTCACGTAACCTTGACCCCAGGCTGTTAACGATTAATGAAGCAAAGTAACCTGGCCACATCGGACAGTTTTGTGTGCACAACAGGCACTGACGCAGTCAGTCTGCTTTCCAAGTGGCTGATTGCGTCATTATTGCACGAACGTTTGAAAGCATATACTTCATCCAGTCACTTGACGTCGCGTTGCACAGTTTGCTTAAAGTTTGTTAATTTTAAATTTGTAGCTGATGAGAGTGAATCGAAGTGTTGATATCTTGCAGCGCAAGTCTCCTCTATATTTTGATATGTTGTTGTAGTATTTTTAAGCACAGTAATATATTATTGCGTATTTTTATTTTATAATGCCCGGAATCGTGAATGACTGGATTGACCAATATCATTGTATAATATTACTGGATTTACTGTCACCGAATCTTGTTGTTTTGCTGATTCACAGCCTGGTTGCACCAGGTCGAAATGATTGAACCGAGGTTGCGGTTCGACACCACCAGTCTGAAAACTGTTCCATCTGGAGAGTGGCACCTGCAACACCGGAAACTTTGTAATTTGGAGTTGAGAGAAAACTCGTTCTGTTGGCATCACACGATTTTATTTCAGTACCCCCGTGTGTTTGTCAATTAGTTCCTCATGAACTGTATTGGAAATGTTCTCAAACAAATAACTAGTGATAATGACTGATGGTTAACAGCTTCATTCAGTCACAGCATTCCAGTCACAAAGAAGTCCGGATAGGCAAGTAAAAAACAATACACACGCACACAAATATACAAGCACACAAACAGCATTCTACACGTGTTTCGCCTGACTGACAACATACGGTAGTTTGGTAACTGTTTGTTGGGAACAACTTGGGTTAGAATAAATAAAGACAAACCGTGCTCTGAGTGCACCAACCCTTGACTGAGGGAATGATGAGGGATAGAGTAGAATGTATTGAGAACGATAGAACTAGTGTTTAATTTAACGAGCAATTCAACGAAACGGTGAGAGAACCCCTGTCCGGGAAGCTGGGAGAGCAATAGAGATACTGAGCAAGCAAGATGGAAGTTGAAACAAAACAAAATTTTCCGGACTAAGTGCTTACTGTTGTTTGTTGGAACGGAAATTGGTGTACTACTGATTGACATTTCCTCCGTGATGAAGTGTACAACTCACTCATTGAACGTCAAACCTTGATTAACCTGGTTTACCCCCAGTGCGTACGGGATAAACGTATGTCAAATACCAATGATGTATTTGTGGGGACACTTATACCAGACATTATCGATTATCCTGCCTAATTGCCTGTCTGTATGGCGCGCCGAACAATAACGTGTATTGGCTACTAGGTTAGTGGTCGCTATCGCCGATAATCCCAAATGCTTAGCTGGTGACTATTCCACAATTACGCGTTTTGTCGGTAACTGAGATCTTTATGAGCATTGGTTGCAGATTTAGCTAGCCGAGACTTGGGCAGTCAGTTTTGATGCTTTTCTTCCGTACAACTGAGTAGTGTTATATGCGAGTATGATGAAATGAGTCGGACAAAAAATAAGCTATATATCCCTAGTAATAAGGTAAGGGTGGGAGAAGAATGAAGACTATTATTTAAAATTAAACAGTCAGAGGCATGTTCTGTACAGCTAGGGATCTGAAACAAACAACTGTTCATCAGGTACAGGCTGATGTCACTTGCGGGACAATTTGCGTGGGACCATCACTGTTAGCATCATAATTCATTTGTGTGCAGGGCAGAGGACAGAGCATAAGAGTTCATTTCGCTTACTTCTCATAAGGTACTAATGATCAGATGATATGATCAATTAAAAACGGATAAGCCAGATGCAAAAACACCAACTGTAAGGGGACAAACCGACATGCTGTTATAAACACATTTGCAAGATTATTTCATATTATTAACACAGCTCGATAAGTGTGTTTCAATTCAGTGGGAAAATGTCAGAAAATACTGACCAAAGATTACATGACAAGATACTGTGAGTTAAATTGACAATAGTGATCTACAGACTAAAGAAAGGTAAACATGAGATGATGTAAAGAAAGCAAGAATGATAAGGTCACCGTAAAGATGGGTACTATTTGCTTTTACCATAACAAAGTTGGAGTTTGTCAAGAGGTTTTTGAGACTTCAGCAATTTTTAAGTGGTACCGGGATTTTTATTGGTGCGTTTTGGTGAGGACAATCGTCGCGTAAATCTTATGGCCAGTTATTTGTAAATGTGCCGCCAGTCGTTCAGTTCACCGAAGAACACACTTACTTAGGAACAGTCACATTGCTATGGATTTCCAGTTGTCATAACGTGTGACTAACGTATCCTTTTTGACAGGTACAAGTAGGTGTATGTTAGAGTTAGTTGGTCAGCATTACAGCGAAGCTCAGGTTTATGCTGCTCCCGACGTTTTCACTTCAGCAAATATATCTTCCGAGGCGCTGCAAGTACGGTTAGAAGTAAGATTATATTATCTTTCAGCCTTCATAATTGCAAGAAAAGTCTTTCATGTGGTCTTGTTAGAACAGTATATTCGATGTTAATATGCTTAATACACTTGTAAATGGGGCAAGCAGAAGAAACAGTATCTAGCACGTTCAAATATGAGAGATGTTTGTCTTGTGTTCACTTCGTGAGATAGGATTGCTCGGTACATTCTGTTCAGTTACTTGCGTGCTAGTGAGCCCTTTTAGGTAATGGATGCATAGATCTTAAAATCAAAGTACTGAGCAGATTGGATGCTTTTAGAGTGTATACTTCTAGTCATTTGGCCTTCTTTTTTCTGATCGGTGTTATACTGTGAAAAGCAATTCACCTGCTGGTCCTACTATTTACACCACGCCATTATTTCTACACAAAACAGTCAATTTAGCAATCTGTTAAAGCACTTCATGCCTGGTTGAGGCGAGAAAATGTCCCGCATTTGTTTCTACGCAGTACAACCTGGTTCACTTTGCCTAACATCGTTTCCATTACTTGAACGACTTATTCAATGAACAACAGCAGTTATGACAATCAGCGTTTCATTTTAATCCCGAGTAAATTCTACAAAAAAAACAACTGAAGTCTGCCGACGTAAATTAGTTTAAACTGAGTATCATCCATATTTGATGGTAGTCCTCACATTCAGACAACCCTTTCGGTTAGCACACTTCGAAAGCAAGCAGTAGACTTAAAGTTCGCTCTTATTAAAACACATCAGTGGCACACATCCACGTCCCAGCCGGAAATTACACTGCCATCCTCGTGTTGGCGTAACTGGCGTGCTCATCAAAACCTCAGTAACTGCAGCTTAGGAGTGACTGTGTGACCATATCTGAAAGCCCAACCGCAATCATGTATTAGCAGCGTTCATCCCAACCGATCTATTTGGGAGGTCAGAAGGAATCATACCATTTACTCCACTCACTAATTCTGTGTTCAAAACCTCTCATTTGGGTTGAAACCACAGGCATAATTGAAAACTCGAGTCTAGTGTTTCCATCGGAATCACACTAGCTCATTGGTCTATTGGAATGCGAAAGCTGTAATAAACTGAGTGTTGTATTCAATTTGGCAGTTCTGAAAACGAATTGTAGGTATATTTCACAGGAACCATCTCGCACTTCGAATACACCTTAAGCTTACATCGTACTAATGACGACATATAATTCAAGCTATTAAGCCGTTCTGCTTAATATCAGGCCAAAATGAGGGTTAAGTGATCGTTTTAAAGTGTTACTCTCGAAGTAACTTTCAATTGAATACATCATACTGCCCTCCAAGAAAAGTTCATCAGGAAATACTTGTGACTTCACTGTAACATATTGCTTTGCAACCAACGCAACAGACGTCGATTGTATTTCAAGCGTAGTTGTGTCTGCACCTAATTTCTTGAGGAAGTTGCAAAGGTAACAGACCAGAAGCATGGATTGTGGTTGTTTATCTTTTTCGAGTGCATCTTTTATGAAAATCCTGAATAAAGTTATCCGCTAACATTTGCTATAGTCTTGGCAACTACTGTCTTGGGTTCACAAGGAATGAAGTCCGGTATAAGTAAATCTAAGTGAAACATTCCCACTCCTTCTGAAATCAGGATGATCAGGTTTATTATTGGAAACCAACTAATCGGAACAGACTAATCATAAACATTTGTTTTTAAAAGACCTAGGTGCAAGTTGCATTACCTGAACAGGCATTTGTACCTAAAATCCCAAAACAGCAGCTGGTTGGCAGACTGCGCGCGTACCTGTATGCACAGACAACAGCAGTAGATTGGAGTTGACTCTCAGACGTTGCTAAGCAGACGAGACATATAGCTAGATTTATTTCACTCTGACAACTGTCTACCGGTCGTAGTGGACGTCACAAGTAATTCCAAGGTAATTAGAAGAGACTAGGTGCTATCCCTAATAAAACTCAGTGATTTACATCTCACTTTTAGAAAGTGCCACGTAAGTCTAACAGAGTAAAGCCATACAGTCATATCCTTCTTATGAATGATCGTTCCAAATATTCCCATACCAAATATACAGCCAGGCAGTAGTGTGAACATTTATGTCGCTTGAGCTCTAAATAGGATTGCGTATGTATCTTTGTGGTAGGGCTATTGCATAGTTCAACGGCCTGTTCGCGAAATGCTTGTTTACACATGCTGATAATTAGAGTTATGTTGTCACCCAATATTTGAGCACCGGAAAGCCCGTTCGCAGGCACGATGTTTTTTTAACTCTGAGAGGCTGGCTGGTTATGTAAGTGGTAAAGTATTACGAAGTTATTTAGTTATTAGAAGATCAATTAACATGTGAACATGAAGAAGAAATTTCCTCAGAGCATCACAAATATAATGGAAAATCTTCGGTAGACCACTTAAAAATAAATTATCATCTCTTTTCACGGTTAAACAAGCAAAACCGACGGGAAGGACCTTGAACAGTAGATGAAAGTATGAACGTCTCAAATTCTTGACGCCCAGAAATTTTCTTCTCAGAGGGTTTTTTTGGTTGTGAGTACACAGCTGCGAACCAAACTAAATTCGAAACAAACAGGCGGAATTCGTCTCGTAAGCCGAAATCTTCGCCTACCGGAGGATCTCCGCAAACAGTGTTTGTAAGACCGGCGGTGTGGCGACTAACAACTAACGGGGTCTTCTAGGAAAACTGAAACACCTTGCTTCACGTCTCTTTTTGCCTACTGCTACCTTATACATCCAGACAAAGAAGGAAACAGTCATGCAACAGACTGTGTTGGTTCAGTGTTGAGCATTGAGAGACATTAACTTGATCATATTTTCCAATAATTTTTACTAGATCAGACACGCACAGTTCTATCTTGCTCTTTAAGATTACGTAAGATTGATATTCAGCAGTCCCATAGACAGCGACTGCTTCAATAGCTCGAAAAACTGGCTTTCAGTCAACGTTACTTAATACCAAACAGGTGGAGTTGAAATCACACTGTCTATTAACCGCCGATCTGTGTAAAATATACGGCCGAGCTAATAAAAGCCCGAAAGCTTCTGAATCGAGTTTTCTATTAGTTCTACATAATGGTTAATCAACCGAGTGAGTACTTTAGTTCAGGTGTATACTCCTTGAAACAGAAAATTATTCGGAAAACGCGATTGTGATCGGTCATTGTTGTGTGTACATAAAACGACGTGGACTGAATGACAGTAAATCACGAAACTACCTTCACATGAGTGGAGGTTTTCATATGCTAAACAAGTGACGGTCATAGTGGCTACAGTTCATGTTGCACTGGACGATTAGTTCAGACTAAGTTTATGGTTGGTTTTTGTGTGCCTGCTTGTAACCTAACATTACGGAGCGTGTAAATCCTAGTATTGTCTAGTATTTGGGGCCGCGAAGATTGAAAATCTAGGTTGAACAATGTCCTTGAATCTAAAAGAATGTTACCAAATTGTTTTTTAGTGAAGGTGCTTCGGTTATATTTTAGATACTACTGCAGAACGAGAGAAGCGGTGACACACTTAGAAGACAGACCTGGTACATAATGAATCCAACTATCCAACACACTGTGGAAATTAGTGGGCTAATTGTCATCTACAGTTAGAATGGTTTTAAAAGAGGTACTAGACTAGAATTTCGCTCTCGTCAGAGCTTGTCAGCAGTTCGACCTCCTTCCTCAGTAGGGAATAGAACACTAGGCACATTTTCATGAATCAACCGTGGTCACCACTATGCCGCTGACATCATAGTAAGCATTACCGAATTAGCGTATTCACTCAGCCACATTCGACCGTGGGTAATGTTCGAATTGCCCAGTCGCCTCCAGAAAGATTACAGTAATTCTTTTGTGAACTCTAATTGTTAATTCTGTGACTAGGATTGAGGATCTATAAAACAAAAGGCACCTGGGTATAATACTGCTGTTCGAAACGGGCTGAAGGGAGGGTTTATTAGTATGCAGTAGATTTGGTCAGCTGTGAGTGATGCTCAGGTTATATCAGCCGAAATCTCATACAAATCGCCAGTAATTGTATAGCGCATTAAAGAGGACCGTCACAAAACCGAACGGAACGGTTTTATTACACAGGACAGCGTTTCTGTTAGCGTTTTGAACGAGATAAACGTCCCTAGCTGTTTTTCATAATTTCATCATCAGGTCAGTCGAAATTGGACGATTTAATAACTGAAATATTTCACATCAACCGTCTACTGGCTTCGAAATAGATGTTGCTGAAAACGGTCCATCGGATGAAGCCAGCGCATAAACATCTGAAGTGCGTCTATCCAAATGGACAGACAGAAATTAAACAACGAAATGATTTAGTGAACTTTGCCAATTGTTGATAAGACACGACTTCAGATTTGTTCTAGTTTTCAAGATTCTTGTGTTGAATCAAGACCTATTTGCAACTATGAATACACCGGAACGGCGTGACTGCAATATTAGTACAGCTTTGCACTAGTTTTATATATGGTATAAATCAACAGAGAAAAACACTGAAAAAGCAATGTCAGTGGTTTTAGGTTGCTACCAAAACGTCATTTAAATATCTGTGATAGACCACACACCATTCTTAGTGAAACAAAATGGCGCCACCTTTCAATACATAATTATAATGTAGAGTTGATATACCTTAAATATGTTTTCTATTGAGGGAAGTGGAAAATGTTGTTATACGCTGAACATGCAATTAAAGATGTATTTACCTACGAATGGTTAAAGAACTCCATGTGTTTTCATTTCTTGGTTTACCACGTACCAATAAATCGCGTACTCGAAACAACATCATGAATGTGCACTTAATTTAAAACTCGGTTACGTGGAACAGGGAACCAAGTTGCATGGCCATTTGATAAACCAGCTTCGGTTGTAAGTAACTATAATGTAACAACATCAAGTATAAACTTTATGCAAGCCTATTGCCAACTGCGACCTAATGGACAATGTACGAAAATATATTGAGTAATGTCGGTACTTTTAACTATCAAGAGTATTACTCATTGAGAGTCGCCTAGCACTGTTCGAATTTTATTGTTATCGAAGATGAGGTCTTTTTATCTGACTTAGACTGTTGTGACCTGTCGCTTGTCTCTCAGTACCATTTATTGTAATTCGTCTCATCGATGTATGATCACATAATGGAACAGCTGGTAATGTTAAAGTGAATCTTTCTGATCACTCGGCTTGACTTATAATTGGCGGCAACTACCAGCGACCTGTTTCTGATACTGTCCGCTATTTGAACTATACTGATATATAGGTGAAGATCTTATTTTCTGCGTGTTAAACGATACTCAATTCATCAGATATTTTATCCTATCATAATTCGCGGGATAGTGCTAAGAAGACAATTGTTTATCTTAACAGCATAACGGTATAGTGATTTATTTGGTAAGAGTGACAGTGTCGAGACAAGTAAAATACTATAACCCCCGAAATTTCCTCTGAACCAAAAGTATTTGACTCCGACTTTTGCTCACACAGTAGCAGTATTGTTGTTATGTTAGGCAATGTATCAAGTTAAGTTCATCCGTCTATGGATGATTAGTGAAGAGAACTGGTGTTCTCTTTGCCTCGAAGTAATTGATGGCAATGTGATACTTACAGCTGTTGATCAATTACAGTTAGAAAAACTCACAGTTGTGTTTGGCAGTACCGTTAAAGACGAAGCATGTAAAGCTTAAGAAATTGTCATAAAAACATCCAATTTGTGAGGTAGAGAGCAAAAGGAACTGGACCTAAATTTTAGTTTTCTAGTGAGTTACTGCGGGAACTCGTACAGGGTTGGCTCAAGTCAAAAGGCGAGGTTTTCAGAGATTAATTCAACCTTCTACGCGCTCACATTTTCAGTACATGAAGGACACTTTTCTCAGTGTGCTTCAGTCACACAATACCAATCATCCTCAAAAACCGCACGGTTAATTTTCCGAACGGCTGCCATCGGTATACGTTGAACAGGACTATTGGTTAGATTTGGTGGTTAATCCAGAAAAAATAGGCCGGGTTAGTGCAGAAATCGATCTGAACAGAAACAAATAACGGTAAGAACTTACTCTTGAGGGCAGACAATTGAATTATTTGTACCGGGATCTAGTGGAATATGCGGAAATACGCTCAGGGAAGGTGAACTCTATGGCTACAAACTTTCTACACACTGTAAAATAATGAAAAATAACTAACTCAACGCAATGTTTACGAGAAATTCATAACAGCGTTATAAACACTTTGGGGACTTGGTAAGAGTTGTGATATCTGCTGAAAACAAACTAAAGAAAACAACCGGTGGGCAATATGTTTGACGAGCAGAATGTAAGTACTGATAAATCGACTGGTTAAGAGATGTGTGATAAAGGGAGCTCTCAAACGTAGGATATAAAGTGAGATGCTTTTGAATCTAATAAAAACACCGATATTATGATTTACTCGTACAAGGCTTTTATTCGTTAGTCGACAGATATTTAAAATATCAGCATATGAATGCTATTGATGGGTTCGACTGATTGTCAGCGACAACAAAATATAACTGTATGTCAGTTGTCTAGAAGCAATCCCTCAAATGAGTTTGAAGACTACGTCATTTCTGGCCAGTAAACAACATGAGGAAGTTCACAGTTGATCTCGAGGTACAAAACTCAACGATTACTATGTCAGAAAGTTATGAAATCTGAACGGACGAATGGAAGACAATACTAGTTCTTACTTAGCCGGTTGATCAGTACGATTTGGAGAGGAATACCCTTAAATGCATGTATGAAGGTGATAACCTCGAGTTCCTCCATTTCAGACAGTATACGTTAAGTGGTTTTCTGGAAGAGACATTGTGTGCAATCTTAAACTATTCACACTCTCATACCAGTGTGGCCATTTTTTTCGGCTTTAATGTCTACCTAAAATTGGTGTTTTATGCATGACTTTTCCATTAGACACTTCCAGAGTAAAAATGTACAGCTTGCACGACGCAGCATCCAAATGATATGCCGGAGTGCACGCTTTGTATGGTTCTAGATCGAACTGAGAATTTCTTGAGATTTTTGGCTAGACAGCATTTTAAAAAATATATTCAAGCAAATAAAGCTATATATCGAAATAGTGTTCATGGACGTTACGTAGGAAGTTCGGATTGAAATTTCACATTTGTGTTTACACTTATTGATAAACAGAATCAACAAACACTGTGTCGTAGTTTTTAAGAGAAACGGGAGCCATGTCCTATTTTATAACGTTGCTTGTCACCTAGTAATGAGGTATTTGTATAAGTATCAAGTAGCGCAACTCTGATTCAGCGCACGGATTTGAATTCTCTCCAAAGCTCTCAACTGTGGGCAGCTGGTTAACAATTGCATGTGAATAAAGCATTGCCTTTATTGGTATCAACAAACGACATGTATAAATTATCTGCTGACACGGTCCATTTTAGTATTGTATATTACACCCTATATTATAAGCTTGCCAAAAATTGTTAGGAAGCACACCACGTACACTGTTCCTCCAGGCGGAGATTATGAAGTTGGGTAACCTATTTTCATAGGTCACTGCTAGCACAATGTTGACAGCTTGTGTGAAAAGTCATATTTATGGGTTATGGGATGAACTGTTGTCCAGGTAGTATGCGAACAAAGACCTGATCTTTAAGGTTGGATATGTGATGACATTAGAAAACTGACTGGTAGATGGAACGATTCACATTAACATGAATACTTGTATGTATGAATATCCTGCTGTGAGTGATCAAAAACCGATCTACTGAATTGTGATAGTTGAATCGAAATCAGTGAGCTAAATTACGTCGGAAACAATGAAGCCATTACTTTGCCAGTCTAACTTCCGTTTGATATTACTAGTTTTGAATAGACTTTTGTGCTGACCATATAAAGATTGCGGGCATTTATACAGTACACGCAGTGCTACGGCTAAAAACAAGGAAAGATATGGGTTTTTCAACAATAGGGCTTATTTGGTATATTTCAAAAGCCGTCTACAGTTCTCTCATCATACCAATCCCTAGAATCAACAGTAGTGAACTAGCATTCCATATTATTGTTTGACAGGAGGAATAGGCTCTGCCTTGGAAACAAAAGGTGGTGGAACGGATGGGACATAACACATGAACCTACATGTCTAAGCATACATAATCAACAAAAACCTACGAGGAAATTACAAACAAACACCCAGGTCGCATGTGAGATTAGGAGACCTTTACTACATATCTCAATTGCAGTCTTCATTCTTTCTTCCGAAAATAATAATAAACCCAACCCTGTTACGATGACTGTGCACACTTGCTAATCCTGGGTGGAATATGTAGGCTCACTTCTCCACTAGTAGCCTACCGACAGTTATAAACAAATTTGAATTGGTTGATATTATATCTGTATGCCAAATCAGTATTTTCGATTGATCGTGTCTCCACATTCACTACCTGACTATGTTTGACACTCCTTCTGACAAACCTGTTCTGTTTACTTTGTGAGCTATTGAGGGTAATGTGTGCCAAGCTTCGACTGAGTACAAGGACTCCTGTGAAATTCACATATAATGTACCACGAGCGGAGATACTGATGAGACAGGAGTCGAGCAAGATCTGAGATCTCAATCGGCGGTCTGCATGTAGATTTGTCTCACCACAGTTCGGATCAGGTCCTCTAAGTTCATCTGTTATAATCGATGAGAACCTTTTTTGTAACCCGAAGGAACACTCGGTAGTGTATTAAACATGGTCCGAGATCACGCGTGTTCACTAGGACTGACAATCCTATACAATGTCATGTTATCCTTAAGTAACTGCTGCGTAGTCTATCTAAGACCACACCTAATCACCGAAGTGGCTACCAAGTCATCTATGACGTGAATTACTTGTCAAAGTCAACCGCAACAGTCGCTCACCCTCATTTAATCCATTTGAGATTAACTCAAATTTGTCGGTCAAGCACAACCTAACATCATTCAACAGATCCAGGTTTGCTTTCAACTGACTAAAATAAATATATCGGAGTTACACGTCAACTGCGCTAGAAAGACTGATGCTTCGCTGATGATATACCTAACAGTATCGCTAGTTTAACATAACCAGGCTTTAATAATCATCTTAGGGTTTGGCCTTTTGACGTGGACCGGATGGAAAGACATAAATGAATACCACATAGCCTGCAAATAAGTAGTATCGAATTAATCACAGTGACTTTAGCCAGGTTACCCTGAAGCACACACAATTCAGCCCTTTCGGTGACAACGGTCTTCAGATCACCTAATGTGCATACTCATAGCCTAAGAAAATGGACACATGACAATAAACTTTTTATTTTGCACGATCAAGTAGATGGTTGTAACGTAATGTTTCGGACCGCCTTGATTGTATTGAACATTTCATGTACATTTACGGAAGAGACTGTCACGTAGGTCTCTGGAGACTTCGTTTGAAATCTGAAGTTGTTTGATTGGGAGATAAATACAACATTTGATAGACGGAATTGTGTTGGGAAAACGTAGCGACAGAAATACAGAGTGGGCAATACTTGGAGCAGTACTTTGGAAGTAATGCTATCTTACATGTGTACACTGTATGAACGGCAGCAATTTCATTAGAATGAGAAGCCGTAGGTGAACTGGACAAATTCGGTGTTCATGCTTATCAGGTTCATTCACTTCCCAAGTTCTCGTGTCGTCTGCATGTTGTCATGTTCAATCATTTATTGAAAAAAAACGCCGCTTACGTTTGCAGTCAAGCATGGGAAAATCGACGGTAACGGGCCATCCACCATATCCAGTAATGTGTGAGAATGTCCAGAAAGTCAATCCACAAAGTGTCAGATCGACTCACTGTAGGCCAGAATTTAAACCAGTACGATCTGTTCATCAATCTGGTCTAGAGTGCAAACATTCGGAGCGCTTCTGTTAGTCTGTACTCTAGGTCAAAGCAGCGGACCGGCGGGTATGGAAAACGGAAGAAACTACTGGGTAGATCCATATCGAGACTATCTTTCCAGTTCCGGAATTATCGTAAAAATCATCACAAGTAAGAAATACTAGGGTCTAAATGTTAAATTGTAAATGGTGGTTGGGGGTGAATTAGACGGTGATAGAGAAACCGTGGATGATGCATTCTGGTCTGTGGACGATAAAAACCGATGCAGTAGATGGTGTTCTGTAGAAAAGGTCATGGTTTTATACTGATCAATGAAGATATCAAAAAATCCAGATCTAGACAACGGAATGGTTGTGGACAGTAATCAAATCTATTGGCCAAATTGCTTGTATAGTCAAGCGGTGGATGTTCGTAAATCAATCAGAAGCAGTACCGACTGTTTGAAGTATGATGTAAATCATTTTTCGTGCCCCGATCTGTAGTGCAAGGAAACTGTCAGTGTAGACCCAGTTGGAGTACGGTGTAATTATCACTGCATCAAAGTTTGTGCAATAAACCTTCACATCGAAACAGGAGTCAGTCCGCTCGGGACGGCTTTTTTGCGTACTGTTGAAATAGGTATTGAGAGCAATGCCGATTCAGTTTCTTATCACAAGCAGTGTTGCAGGCACTCGATCAGTATTCACTTTTCAGCTGAGCTCAAGGTTCCTGGCTGTTTGTGATTAGCAAGAAATGTTATTCTGCGTACAAAATCTATCAAACCTTAATCCCCTAGAAACGTGCTGTAGACATGGAATCCTGTAAAATTATATTATACACACTCTATCTAGATGGCTGATGATGTGACATAAAACATAAGATAGTGAATATCTGCATTTGGCATAATTGTGTACACTCAGCTGAAGTGTCCTAGTAATTCACTGTTATGACCCACAATGTGTTTATGGAAACAACTTTCAAATCAAATCCAGGTAAGAGG
>LUCH01001480.1:92768-108118 GCA_013368495.1 Paragonimus heterotremus
TTTTTGGATGCACAACTACAATGTGGGGGATGGATTTATTGTTCACAGCGAATATTATTATCATTGTGTTCGTCAGGCAAGATATATCTCAAATGTAAAATTAACATAAATTATGGAAAAATAATATCATTATAGATCACCCGTCGGGATAGGAAAAGAAGTCAACTGCTAGGTGTTCATTGGGAACACTGGTAAGGAAAGGTTAAGAACCAGTAAGAGACATTACAATACTGTTCTGTCAACTGGTTTGTTTTCAATTGGGAGCCATTCTTCAGAGATTACGCAGACTGCTGACCTTGTAAATCAGGAGCGAAAGACAATAATTAGCCGTGATTTAAAAATGTACGAGGCGCGTTCCTTCAGTTTCAGTTTCACTTTACACCATACGGTATTCCAGGTTTGTGTAGTGTCAAAGGTAGTGATTGATAGATTGATCAAACAAACGGATGGTAATTAACACTGAGCAGTTATGAAACCACACAACAGACATGGGGCCATGCTAGTAAGATTTGAAATGTGTGAACAAAGGAAGTTTATCCAATTTATTGAGTATATCAAAGTCACCTATAGAGCACTTTCGGGCATACTAGGCTTTGCTGCGAATATGTGAAGATTTTCTTCATCAAACTAGAGTGCCTTATGATTTTCAAATCAACGGCTTTCATGGTTGGAGTGCTGTGGAAGAAACATATTTTTAAAAGCCTTTATCGTTACTGAATTAACGACAATGATTATATACTGCAATAGGCATCACATTAGTATATGTGTAATATTTATATTTTTGAAATCATTCAACTTCTGCCTGTAAATAAAACCGTAAGGAGGTGGGAGGCAAAACAATGCATATATTACGCAAGCACGTTTTATGAATTCAGAATAAAAGTTTATTTGGCCCAGTTGCTTGAAATCTGGAAGGTTCCTAGACATGTTGGAACATTAGCACAATGCGACAAATACGGTTACACCTTTGAAGACCTTCATATGCAACAGAAAACTTATGATTTATACCATCAGCGCTTACAGCTTCAGAAGTACAATCTTATAGTCTTTGGGTGATATCATTTTGTTCACTTACTTCAGACATGAAGCATCAAGTGAAGAACACCACGGGCAAATTGGATAGAGATGAGTAAAAAGACAGAAATTTGAGTTATTGCTCCCGTGGTTGGATTCCGGCAAAACAAAAGAAAAGTCAGTACTAGAGTAAACCACTTTTTGAATATGTGGGCTTGGCTCATGTTGCCTGAAGAGAGCACCGATATATTCTAGTAATAATCCTGTCATGGAAACAATGGAAATTACTTTCAGTAACGCAGTTAATGCTCTCCTTAATCTGTCGGTATAATCTGGGAGAGTTTGATCTTGCTGCGAAGTTGTCTTGACGTAAATCTGATGGGTTATCGAGCGCAGTGAGAATTTTCATAACAGTAGTTTTCTGGAAAATAACTGGGGCAACAAAACATCTCTGATTTTTGTTGTTCTCTTAACGGTGTTACAAAGTTCACAACACCGGATAATTTCACATAATCACGAAGGGCTCGTTTCTAACAGTACCGAAACTCCAGAAAGGGTTTTGTACATGCATCAGACCACAAACGTCTGTGTGACCATATGACATGGATAATTAGTCTTTTGTCGCACACACTATATCCCTGTAGTCTTCTTGTGCAGTACATATGAAGGGACCTGCAGTAGCTTTCAGCACAAACTAGTGAGAACCAAAGTGCATAAGTTCAACAAATCGTAATCATATTACGTTAAGATCGCTCAATTTGTGTATGAACCGACCGATACTTTTGGTCGGCAGACAAGTGAACGAATATCAATCGGGCTTTGGTAGATAATCTACCGCGCGCAGCCACACGTGTTAAAACGTACACTAGCGCTATCACGTAAGTCTTTAACCTGCTTCAGCAGCCATCCATTTTGATTGTTTAGTCTAACCACAAACCAGCGTCAGAGGTGACGTGCGGTCCATGGGATGAGCAAGCGGCCACCAATCAAGACCTACGTCAACCGCTGTAAAAATCGCCTAGATGGCCGCATTCGAGCTGTCATTCGAGTGATTAAAATCACACCATATTCCCTCTCAGTTAGTTGCCACTTTGGGTACAGTTAAGCCGAAAGCTACAACGAAAACAGGTGATAACTGACATAACTAACGCGGTTAGCGGCAGAGCCAATGATTACGGGATACTCAGCAATCGCAGTTCCGTAGGGCGTAGTGTTCGTCTGATGGCCAAGTATGGGTTCCAGGAGGTTTGCTTGAAAAGCAATGCGCTTGTGTACGACAGCTGGATTAACCCAGACGTTTAACATGTGGTAGGCATGCCCACTTTTTGGGTAATCAATTCGCCACGATATCTACAGTAAAGCTGGTTGGATATTTATTTTCCCATGGTATCGGTTCAGCAATTCCAAGTTTTCTTACATGATTTCAAACGAATGCACGGTGTTTGATAATGAGCGCTCTGAGCGCGAACAACAAATATGCACGCACATACTGATGAACAAAGTAAAAGGTTACAGTTGGTGAAAACAATCAATTTACATAGAACCTGGCAGGAAAAAAACTTGCCTTTTACTCGTAAACAATATGTTTCTGTAACCTATAATGAAGTAAGCAATTCGTCATTGCTAATGCTAAATTCCTGATTATGACCAACTATATGAAGTTTGTTGAATGTCACTCATTCGGCCGGCCATTATTTTACTAGAGTCAGCACCATTCTGTCTATCTCGGATTAATGAATCTGCCTAAGACCAAATGTCTGCAGGTTGATAGGAACTCATACTGGTTCAGCAGTTAGCCATTCAATAATCCATGGACAAATCCATGATAAACAGTGATGCTGCTCCACCCTGTACGTGGGCTATCATCTGATCAATTGAAAGGAGTATGTTGATCTTTCTGGATCGGACTGTCAGTTACTTAATCGATTAGAATTTGATACAAAGACGCATATTGTTAGAAAACTTTTGTCCAGAATGAACAGATTTAAGGCGATGATGCACTGAATAACCGACACAACCTTGCAAATGAAGTGTGATTATCTTGCAACCGAAATGTGTTCACATATAGAAGCGAATTCATACTGACTGTATCGTTCACTTTTGTTCATCTGTGTACGAAACCCAGGATATGATGTCCAGTCAACAGGAACTCTGCTTGTACACGTGAAGCTCGGTTAATCAAAGTATGGGTGGTACTTATTAAGGATAACCTTGTTAGTTGATGAAGTGATGAGAGCGCATCTTGGTTAAATGCTTGCGATTGATGAAAGAGAAGAGCCACGTCCTTTATGATGTCAAATCAAAGCCGACTGCTCCATTGTGTCTGTTTGTGACCATATTTTTCAGCATATGTGTGCATGTGCTTATGGTCTGTGCGTGCCGGAAGCTGAAAAGCGTCCTGTCCCATTCTTCGCTTAGTTGGGTAAAGTAATGTTTTGACTGTGTTACGTTGTCTAAAAGACTGAAAAATGCTAAAACAGCCCGTATTCTATTTTGGTCTGTGGCAGAGCACAAGACAAAGTGATCTATCCGCAGATCCTTTTGGCGTTATTCCAAAGATCACCACCCTCACAGATTACGCTCAGAAATGTGTGTAACCAGCTTGTTTTTTCATTATCTACCTGATTACACTGGAGTCGGTAACTAGCAGCAAACAACGTCAATGTTATCTCAATAAAATTCTTGAAGTTTGATTATTTAACATGTTTTGTCCCATCACGGCACAGAATGTATCAATCGAAATGACCTAACTGAAAAACCAACAAGCCGTGTCTTAAAACCATGATCCTGTATCCGAGATGAGTAGACTCCGAAACAATGTATATATTTGGTCAGAATGTTTTGTGAAATAGAATAAAACCACATCTGCATTTAAATTACTTTCTCTTGGTATATTGGTTTCAGATACAGTGAGCACGCATTGACTGTTGTTGATAAGTTAGAAAATATAATTCGGAGTGGTTTCAACAGGTGCTCTTTCGTTAGGTCATAACACTATTTTTAACGATCTGACCTGCTTAGAACGGGAAGAATTTGAAACAATTAGTTTCAGTTAACCACTTTCCCAGATACCAGAGAGATAGAACATATTTTGCGATATGGTGATACTTCGTACACTGTCATCGATCACAAACCTAAACCATATAAATTACATTCTAATAGATATATGCAGCTACCAGTTCGGCATACATTCACATCACGTATAACGTAATTTGGACCACAGCAGTGCGAAAGGTTTTGTAAACCACTGTTGTATGCAAAACGAATACTGGTAAGTTGGCAAAAGTATTGCTGCTCAGAAGACCAATAACTTCTGGTCTGATGATATAACAATATCTTGACTGAGTCAGCTGGATCAGCTCAGTGTTCTGTTATCACGATGTGTCTGGCTATCGATAATGTGAGATTTTGAGTAGTTGATTTACCAAGTTAAGGTTGGTGAGTCATATATTTCAATTATTTTGAGATGCGTTCGGTCATATGCTGTGATAGTCATCGATTTGTTCTACTTACTTAAATTCACTGGAACTGTGGGTGGACTGATGCGAAATAGGCAGATATGCTGCATTCTTGATTAAAAGAAATGGGGTCTTTATTGGTTTGGGCAAAAGTTAACCGCGTAGTCGGATAGCTGGAGCAGATTTCAATTTGTGCTTGATACCGCCCACTAGGTGGTCCATTCTTAATTGGAGGATAATGAATATATCCTTCCTGTGGACTGTTCGACTTAGTTCACCTTTCCTGTTCACCTTAATATGTGCGTCTGTTAATTTCTTGAGGTGTCCGTTTGTTAATAATTTTGTCTCAGCACCGCATGTTGTGGTTACAACAAGAATTGCAAGTAAGTCTGGCTGTGTGAGAGTAAACGAAATGTTAATACATCCCAACATATGTTGTTTCCGTTTAGTTGATAAGACGAATTGGTCATCGATAGAACAAAGTACAAAAGGAAGTCAGGTTTGAAAGTGATAGTTAGATTGAATAACTGTAAGTTAGTTTTCACGAATAAATTGAAACATCAGAGGAACTCTTAGTTCGCTATGATTTAGCATCTTTCTCAACTGATTAATATTTGTTTCAGCATTTGTTCGAAAAACCAAACCTTTGAAAAGCTGTAAGATTGTCAATGTTTTTGAAGGAAGAAAAGATGCTGACAACAGCGTTGAGGCAGGAACCGATTTTACTACGAAAATAACTGTAAGATGTTAGAAAAGGCCAGTTCTAATCGCGTCAAATTATTTAGTCAGGATGAGCACTTACTTCGTACTACGAACAATTTAAATGGTAAATTTTTTAGCAAAATGTTTATGTGATTAGACGCCTACTGGTTTACACAATCTGCAAACGTAACACCGTCCGGAAATCACCAAACCTACTGAACACATTTGTCTGGTCCCAAAATATGTTTAGTTCTGTTCGTTACAACCTTGTTAAATGATTAAACGAATCCAAGACTTGTTTTTCAATGAACCGGGTTATTCTGATATCATTCAAATGTGACAATTTTGGTTTTTCAGGAACTCAAGGAATTTCCTTGGGTTCATCTTGTGTATACCCCACTTTGGAAAACGTTAATATTTTCGATTACTACACTGTCCATAACAGGTTATGTTTGTAACAAATTTAAAAATGTCCTTTGGGTAGAAATCATCAAGCACAAAGTAGGTTAAGAAATGATTACTTCGTTTACTTTGGTTAGAAAATGTTACCTGCAACTTTTACTGAAATACTCTCAATTTCTACTCCCAAGCAAGATTTACTTTTGTTTGACCTTTTCAGATAGGGGTGGAACTACTAAATTTCTCACAGGTGACATCGTTGTTGCCAACATGATCACTAGCCCGATGAACATTGTTTCTGTTTCGCTAAAGCCGTCAGTTAAATATACCTATGTGAGTTGACGTACCCGTTGGCTGTTCATTGTGACGAGGGATAAACTGCGCTTATCTTGACACAATCATAGAACGAACGTCTGCAAATTTATCTACTAGTTCTGAATACGTTGCTCAAATATAGCTTGCTGGGACCGGCTTCATACGTGGGTTCAAAACACTATCCGGGTGTAAGCTGGTCAAGAAATTCGTGGCATTACAGTGGTTACTTTTATCTAACCGAATCAACTGTGTGGACAGTTGCCTGCTGGATCTCAGATAAATGACGCACATCTGGTGAAGCACATTCGAGGATGAATTATCTATTCAGATTTATAACATACATAATCTAGGCTTTACTGCACGTCTGAAAGATTGTATGAATCTAGTTCTAAATTATTCTTTTCAGTCGCTTACGTTACTGATAGAACTTGTGTGAATGGTCCGGAAAACGTCAGAGTTTGTTCACCTGTTAACAAGAACACATGTTTTATGGGAAACTTTTTTAAAAGTTAACCAAACCTAATCGTACTCAATTGCTTGTAACTTGAGTGGCTGAAGAAAAAACAGTAAAGTGAACAGCAAACTTTGTCTAGATGTCTGTAGCGATTTGTTCTACTACGGTTCAATACAACTGCACATCATGGCAAACTCACCTGAATATCTCACCTGTCTGACTGTCCACCTGCCTGAGTGTTCTAATGTACGTGCATGTGTGTTAAACAGTCTGAAATGCTTGTGTCCAAAATGTGTGTAAACGTTCTATTTATCGAAATGCAATGTCCAGCTCGTATTAACTAGCCGGTCTACAAGAGAAGTGGCATGACATCGTCAGTTAACTGAGTTGTCTGTGAAGTACACACAGCTAATGAAATAAGACCATGACAACCGTAATAAAGTTGTCTCGTGGTTGACGCCTTGCTCTCATTTGCAACTCGATTGTTTGCATGGTGCAGGTATTTTAGTGTTAATTGTTTTGAAGGTAAACAACAGTTTTACGAATAGAAGCCCATTTTGCCCTCTCCTTCATCAGTATACTCGGGCTTTTCTTCTTCTGATTTCTGTGTGACAACCACTCCATCGATTGAAATTCCGATGTATCACTAGTCTTGTCGTTGTTGTCGGTGGTGGTGGTGGTGGTGGTGGCGGCGGCGGCGGATTGCTGTTGATGATGATGGTGGTGCGAATGACAATGTGCCATCAACTTGGCAAATTATGTAAATCCAGAAAACTGTTATAGAACAAATCCTATGCGACGCCTTTGGTCTAATCCACCATTATCTTCAGTGTTTATCACACCCTTTTTTTCGGGTAATGAGCACCTAGAGATCTGTACAGATTCCTTTCCAAAGTTCGTGTTCAAAAATAACCTGATCAACTAAATTTCCTCGTTGTTTTTCGCTTACTCTCAAGCTAAGAAAAAACAGTTTAAATATTCTGTTGTTCTGAATCACTGTATGACCGGATTGTTTAAGGACTTCTTAGTACCGTTTAAGCAAACAAGCCCTGTCGGCGGTCAGTGACGGATGAACAATTGTGTACTCGACTGTGTCTAGCAACAACAGGTTTTTTTGGCACATCTGTCCTATCCATTACATATCTTATTCAAATCGTTGCAGAATTTTCGATTTAGGTAAAACTTACATTTGTTCGACAAAAAATTATAAACAACAGTTAGAAGCAATCTTATAAAAGGTGATGCAACTGCTCCTGTTTGTAGAATTGTCCCCAAGTGTGAAAGTGACATTTTGGATCCTCCAAGTCCAATTTGGATGGTCTCCTTTCTACGTCAGTCTTCTAATTGTTCACGGCGCATTGCAGCAACAACTGTTTGTTACTACTGACCAGAAATCTTCTACAATCCGTATACTAATTCTTCCGAAAGTAGCTATTATTACTCTGGACGAGTAGTTAAATTTTAGAAAAATTCCACAAAATCAGTGGCTCAATAAATGATACTTTCGAGGTTCCGGCTATGGCTTGTTAGCATATGAAACAAGATAATCGCAACATGGGTAGTTTGCAGATTTTATACTTAGATTAGTTCCGGTCGCAGTTATGATAGTTTGCTATTCCATTTATAACGTTAGTATAAAAGCGACGTTTGAAAACCTTGCTACGTGTCACTAGTGCACTTACATGCATGTACATAGCTGTATGCGATCCACCAAGTTGTAGAACATTGTGTCACGTATGAGTCACCCGGGTGTGATTTTGTTATCTGTTTGTCGTTCTGGCTTACCAAATTGAAACAAGTGATCAGTGTCTACCGTAACACTGCCCACAGTTGTATGCTAGATACACACGTTCAGGAAACTTGTTCGAGTCTTTAGCTAACTTGACTGCTTAAATCAACCGGGTACAATAGAGCTATGCTAGACCTTTCACAAATATCTCTGGTCGGCTGTATTCCTCTACTTATCAAGATATGCCAGTTACATTTATTTTCTGTTGCTACCTATCTGATATTTATGCTCTTAATTTTGCTGTCGGCCAATGTACTTTGCCGCAACTGTTAAACGCCCCATAAACCGCTCTTCTAGGATAGTTTAACGAAGACTTGAATGTTCGTCAACATTCTAGGATTCATCCAACTCGTAACCTTCGTGTAAGTCTTACGAATATCACTCACTGGCGGCAAGTTCAAGATTCGTCAGCCAGGACGAACCAGAAAAAATCTATACGGAAAGAAGGCAGAGATATTCAGCGCACACACGACCAGCGATCTTCTGTGGCATACATAAACACAGAATATAAACTGAAAATATGTTAATGGCTGATTCATTATTATGGTTTTCCGAGTTTGTTCTCATACCGTGTTTATTTTTCTTTAACATGTCACAGATTGGGCGTGTTTTTGCTGTGGATCATGACGCCGGATCACAAAACAGTGCATTACGGTACTCCTTGCGACCGATTCCTGGTCCAGTAGGACAAATGACCAAATTGTATATTACCGTAAGCGTGGACGGTATAATTTACACGTACCATTCCAAGTTGGACCGAGAACATACGCCCTTAATTAGTTTTGAGGTAGTTGCCACGGACAACGGAAACCCTATGCTATCCGCCTTTGCTAGCGTGCTAGTTCGTGTTTTGGACATGAACGACAACAGTCCAATTTGGTTATTCCCCAAACAATTTGGCCATCAGTCTACAATAAATGTGTCTCAACATGCCACGATCGGATTGCAGCTTGCGCAACTAAAAGCTGTCGATCCAGATGAGGGGCTGAATGGTGAAGTAGTATACTCGATTCTGCACGGAAATGAAGATGGATTTTTGGAAGTGGATTCATTAAACGGGGCCTTATATCTATCAAAATCCTTGTATCGCTTCCCTTACAATACGACTAGTAAACAAAATAATGCTCCGCGCATGAATCAGACACAGAGGGAAACGGAACTTCACAGAAAGTCATCTCAAATGCAACAGTGGACACACAGACGAACTGATAATATATACATTCACAGAATTATACTGAAAGCCAGCGACCGTGGCACGCCACCACTATTCAACACAACTGTCCTGAATATTGCTATCTTGCCCTTTGATGAGAAAGAATCACTGGACAAAGGTGACCATCACGTCTCAGACAAAAAGTCACTCATGATGCAACAATTCAGTGGTGTGAATGTGGACGGGATAATGTCACGATTCGACCATGATCTCATCATCATGATCATCCTGATAACGCTAACTTCCATCATTTCTCTCGTTTTGGTGACCGCCATTTGTCTGATACGTTGTAGGAATGTCAGTTTCCTAAGACCATCTCTGACACCCAGACTTCACAACTCCTGTAATCAATCACAACACCAACAGCAGCAACAGCAACAAAAAATCGAGCTACCGATAAGATGGTGGATGCAACCAACACGATGGTTCGGGCACAGAAGTCAGCAAAATTCTCAGACGTGCAATGCAGAAATGCGGTTGAGAGGATCTTGTCCTGAGTTATGCGAAAAAAACAAATCAGGTGAGGTTATGTGAAAAATATTCTCGAAGTGCTAATTAACTTCTGTTTTAAAAATCATTGAAACACATCTTAAGTCACAGAAAAGAACAGAAAAAATGCTTAAAAACAACCATGCCAAACTAAGAGATTTTGGAAAATATGTCGGAAATAAGTTGTAATCTTTTAAAGTTGCTGATAATACACCACGTTAATTGGTAAGAATTTAAGCAGTAGTTTATGGCTACAACTCAAACTAATCAATAAAACGTTCATCATTTTACTCCGACCTATTGTCTCAGTTGCCGGAAAACTTTTGATACTTCCAGGTAGGGAGTGTAGGGATGATAACTATTGTTCCGACTGCCTCTGGGTTTTTGGGTAAAATGTGCACTCAGGAGTGAACCCTGGCCTCGCAAACAGTTTGTTGATCCTGAAAAGTGGTCGCAGTTCGCAATATAGTTTAGTCATCAATGCTCACATTACCACACATTCCTTTCGTTTTGCTCATTTTGCTGAATGATTACGTCTCATATTCTCCTACAAAAAACAAAACACTTTTTCCAGTAACCTTCCTCGAACGCTGTTATTTAGATGAATACCTCATTTTCTGTGAGCATCTCCAAAATCTAGTTGTCGCCTGTGCATGTCCACTATTTAGATTAACCTTGTGTAAATCACCCGTCAAAACCCCGTACAAGTACACTCATAATGCTGCTTATTATTCTTCTGAGTGGCAACCCTATCACCAAAAGTACTGTCAATACTTCCCGTCCGCTTCCGCAATTTCTCTGTCAAGCTGGAATTCTTAAAGTGGTTGCTCTTGAAAAGAAAACACCTTGAAAAAGTTCATGTCTTTGAGGATCTGACCTACATTTACTTACAAAATACTGAGGACCTTCCAAACTAGGTACTCAGTCAGGTTCATTTGAAAATACTAAATTCAAGGTATACCGAAGGTGTACAAAAATTGCTTGAACTCGAATAAACTTTGAGAGGTTAAACCCCATGATCACAGTTTAACAGAAAAGTTGAAGTACCACCTTGTAGGAAAAAAAGAAGGTGAAGCTAGTTCTTAGAAAGAAGTAAACTTACAGCCGATTTCCGTTTCCCCGTCTATACACCAAATTAGTTAGAACTTTTGAAAATAAATCCGTTGAAGTGGACATGTGAATGTGACGGCCAAGAACATAAAGTATATTTTACCTCCCTCACAAGCAAAATGAAGCGTATTAGTATTTTCTCCAACCCACCACACATTTATTTACCTATACTAGTCTGTGACAGTTAGGTTCCTATGAGACACCTGCTGCATGTGAGCACTACTTTTAATGGATAGTTTCTACAAGAACTATCATATCCACCATAGCTTCACCTAATTGAACATCTCGTCCTATGAACCCATAGGACCGGTCAAGTGAAGAACATACGACCTCATTGTTGGACCTGAACAAACAGGTTTTACTTCCACTGTGATCATTGCCACGTTGGCCCAGATAGACTGAAGTGTACTACACTAATTCTTCTTGACTTGTTGCTGATAAGCTTTGTACTGTGTTTTTCTTTTATGGAGACCTCTACCAGCAATGTACCGAGCTTAGAGGCGAAGGTTTGTATGGTTGTATAGTAATGGAAATAATTAGGCTCAAGTGACCCAAAACCCCCTCTAACATGAGTTTCGGAATCAACTGGTGGAGCACGACCAAATAAACAACCAACAACATGAACTGATTTGATGATCAGTATGCATCTGCGTCAGTGGATCAGAACACTATTATCTTGAAATTTCCAACCGATCTGTTCGCGAACTATCGAAAATTGTTACTTATCCACTAAACCCTCTATGTTGAAATATGGAAGTCATGAAAAATGTAAACAAACTCATTACAGAGTAGACAATAAACGGTAAGTGTTTTATTATCTACTGCAACTATGTAGCGTTTTTCACGGGAATTCTGTTGCCAAAAACCACTTGAGTTCCCGATAGTTTCAAATCTCTTCAGCCGTTACATCAAACTTGGTCTGAATCCAATCACTACGGTCAATACACCAGTTGTGGATTTGTGTTTTCCGTGTCCAAACAGGTTGTTCATTTTTTGTCATTTTCATTTAGGACAAAGAGCATACTGTACTCTTGCTATAACCAAGTAAACAGTCAGACCCTCTTTGTGAATTTATTAGAAAACGTAACGTACCGTGAAGAAAACATCATTAATAAAACTTACATTGTCACCATCAGGAACAAGACCACTGATACCAGCACCGGTAAAACAAGAACGCACTGTTGAACAAAGAATGGATATAGACGGTTCGTTTTTATGACCTAGCATGGACCTGACCAAAAGAAGGTTTAATTCTTGTTCCAGACCAGCTGCACTTTTACGTATCCAAGCCTCTCGTCATCAGTCTACTCGGTAGACTTTGCATAATGCTAGTGATTCTTCTATTTTACGGACCTTGCAAGTTAGAATGTCTGCCGTGAATCTCCTAGGTGAACATCGTATCACAAGCATTATATATGGTTGGACTGAAGGTCATCAGTGTAAGTTTGCTCTTGGGTACCCGCTACCACGTTTCTGGAGCAGCTAGTCTAAGGAGCGAAAGCTGTAGTTCTGTGTGTCACTTCGTCAATTTAGTGCCAAAGGTTCCCCATGGCGCAAAGTTCAGGTCACTGAGCAGGCCATGATTAACAGCCAGTTCTGTGAAGTAACGTAAATATTAGTGGACTGTGGCATTACTAGCCAGAACACCCGACTATTTTCGGCAGACATTAATGGGAGCGAGTGTCCTACGGGCTCGAGTCACGGGTACTACAACCAGGCAAGATCAAGCCACGCAATCTGCCTGATCAGATAGCAGTAAATTAACGGGCTAACCCACCGTCACCTTGTACTGTGAGAACGTTGCCATCACCATTGCATCATTAATCCCAAAAAGGTGAGTGCTTAGTCTACCACCCAAATTAGTTAAATTAACTCATGAATTGCCAGCCAACCTTCACACTCCAGTCCATCGTCAGGCTTTTGCATTTTGTCTGTAAGCTTGCCAAGATTTGTGAAAGAGCGTCGGGTTGTACAAACTAGTTAGGGACCTATGTAGATCTGCGTTGAAACAAATAATATATGAATGAGTGGACTTTGAAAAGTCCCATGAACCACGATTAATAAGATGGTATGTTAATAGCAAACGACAATGACGATAGCAAACAAGTTTATTCACTTTTGCTAAACAAATATACTAGCAGTGCTACCAGGTGAAGGTATGACAACTTTGAGTGAAGACATTGCTCTCCTATCTTTGTCTAGTTCATGCGTAGCTAACCATTCTCTCCAGTAGTTTGTTCAACCCTTTACGTCATATTATGACCAAATAGACATTTTACTACCAGAACTTTCGTTTCAACAACATACATTTCTAGTGGTAACATCACTCCTTACGCCAATACGTCGCATTCACATATTCTGCTTACCTGATAACGACAGATTTGCTTTTGAACCAGTAATTCAGTCCGACATTTCCTCGATGTCTTCCCTTCTCGGGGTACTTACATCAAGATAACTTCTTAGTGGTCAATACAGTGATGACTAGTAAACCGCTAGACAGTCCCAAATCAATGAATGGTACTTCTTTTAAATTATTTGTTTCGCCTGTGACGCTGAAAAGGTTAACGGTTAATACCCGTGTGATGAAACAAAACAAAAAAACAATTTGTGTCCCGCTTTTATCGGAGTAAATCTTTTAAAGGGACGACAACGGAAGGTTTGCCAATTACTCGGTACAATGAACTACTCTATTTGACTTCACGATCAGGTAATATCTTTGAATAGTAAAATTATATTGACAGATAGCTCACTTTGTGATAGGAAGAGTGAGGTTCGATTAGGCTGACACCAAATCAAGTTCGTATTAAGGGCTAACCGGTTACGGTGAAAATGATGACTAATGAGGTTATCAGAAATCATAACATAAGGCAAACTAATCGGGTCGTCACCATCTCCTATGTCAAGTGGCATCTGCAAGCGAGAGGAAAGTAAAAAGAGGGAAACCATTTGGACATTGTTGAGCATACCTTGCCTGGGCATACAGCTTGAGTTAAACGACAACGTACAGTTAGAAGCATTTCCTGTAAGTAATAACACCCGGTGGATGCGTAATATCCGCAAACCTGAGGATTCATTACTGGCATATCGTCGTCGATTACATGTAACATGCCCAACACTACCATATTAGCTTTTCGTTTTCTATCATTTAATGTAGTTCGTAGAAACACACTCAAGAGATTTTCTGGAAGAGCGAGCGGCTGCAATACTTAGTAGACATAAGGTTCCGCCCTGTGTATTTGAAAGTTTAAAACAAAATAACATTGATCACAAATAGTTCGTATATATAAATAATCACCTAAAGTGACAATATCCCTTCGCATCTGCGTTAATAACGAGATCCACTCTTAAATCTATAGGACTGTCTTGGTTAATTTCCTCATCTTTGCTGTTCAATACATTAATAACGAAAGAATGAGTAACAGAAGTAAATGGATTGTTTTCTGAACCCAGTTAATCGAAATCACTTCTACTCCTGACAAATGCAACAGATAATGTGTGATAGATACAAGATTTTTGAAGTGAGTGTGATGGATTTTGACAGTGGACAAAACAAAGGAATGAAGATCCATAATGAACAACATCTTCGGACAGCAGTCTGCCTGTCGCAAGAAAAAAAACAGAATGTGAAAACTCAACACGTTAGATGAAAGGCGCAGGATTATCTTGAATACTCGTGAGAAGTAGTCTATGCTTTACTAAACGAAATTGAGTTTTGTGGCTCCTAGAGACTGTCCAATAATTACACATAGTTCCAAGATAGTTGCTAAGCGAAGCTCACCCGAAATTTCCTCAATGTTGAAGTAGCACGGGGATAGATAAATAGACTGAATTGAGAGATATATCATTCGGACACATCGGTTGGAAAAATGCGATAGCTTCAGATTATTGCTTCATCTGAAAAGTCGAATTACCTATTCGCAAGATTTACACAAAAACCCGGATACCGTCATCAAAAGACTTATCAAGAACGACTTGGTATGGTTCGCCCCGTGTCCTAAGTTAGAAAGCGCAGCTTTGCAAGAAAAGCAGATAGTTCAGTTTTAAGTTCAGTCCTTGCACCTACTGTTTTAACTGTCGTGTCAAAAGTGAAACCACCTCTAGCTTGTGGTGTTCCAGCAGGACAATTATAAAATACGTAGGGTCAAATGGCCGACTCAGTGACTGGGAGACCGTCAAACCGATACAGTGTCCAGGTTCTGTAACTAAACCGAAATGACGATGGCTAGAGACTGATAGTCTGACTTGCGCTTTGGGATTGGCAAACTGGATGATCAAATGGACAACTAAGTATAGCTTAGTGATTCAATAAGCATGGAATACAGTGTTGGAAGCACAACTCCAAATTCTGTTAAATAACACATATGAAAGTTGAAACAGTTTGTTCCCTTGATGAACTTGAATAAAACA
>LUCH01001480.1:109818-120688 GCA_013368495.1 Paragonimus heterotremus
TTACTCCGGAGAACATCACATGAATTGCGTCTTCTCATTGTTTTATTCAACATATGAAAGTCTCACGAATATTCCGGTTAATAATATAGACAGCGTACATGCCAAAATGTCTTCAGTAAGCATGCCATGTTGTACGTAACCATGTAATTAAAGAATAATCATTCCTGGTGAATTTTCTTGACTTCGTAATAATTTACAAACACGTGCAATAAAACTGTATTTTCAACAGAAGCTACCTGATTCCTTTTTCGGTGTAAATAAAAGCCTAATCGGTCAGCAGAAAAGTGTTAGTCTTAGCCAAAAACTGGTGGTCTTAACATGGTTAGTCAATTCGAAATGGTTTGTGAATTTACATGACTTGCTGAATCAGCGAGTTAATTCAGACCACACCAAAACTGACTCCTGCGAATCCGATTTGTTCTGTATTTATAACTCTATTTTCAATAACTGTTGTTTGATGCAAACAGTGTGAGCTCGAGCTTATCTAGTTCGCACACCAACGTTGAATAGTAGGTTGCAAGTTTATCGCATTGGACACATCGATTATTCAGACCCAGTAGTTCTGGAAATAATCCGTTATGGTCAACCTTGTGTGCCGAGCAACTGTTTGGCGCCGCCACGCATCCACCAATAATTGTAGACAATAGGTTTCGCGATAGATATACAACTATCGCTTTTGGTCATGTTGAGTGAATGTGTTATTGCTATCCATGGATGGGTTGGTATATATTACAACAATCGGGCTTCATGTGGTTGACTCAAATAGGTGTGTGTCAGGAAGGTGGGAACTGACAGATTCAAACAGGTCGACTTTACCTCAAGCAAATATTACTTCACACCAGGCGTCAACACAAACTGGCTAGTGTTCAGCAGAAATGTCCACTCTTAATACAGCTATGCTGCGAAACTAAAAATCCATCACTCCACGACCAGTAACATGGATAATATACCAAATCATACTGCATACATGTATTACACATAAATGCACCAAATTCCCCAGAATTGTGCGTGTGTGACATAATCAACCCTACTCATCGAGTACTCATTCCTGCACAAGCTTGTAGTGCGTACGACAATATCGTGCCCGCCAAATTGAATTAATCTGTCAGTCCTGTCCATATGGCCACTCTCAGCAAAGTAGACCTCGCTTCCAGTAGGACATGCGTACTGTTCTACATACTTACATAGGAAGGGTGACAGGCATGTATGCCCAAACAGGGGTATTTCTTCCCTTTGTTTCGCGTAAACGTTGTTATTGCTATTGTTGTTAGCTGTGGCTGCCGGTGGATGTTGTGGTAGTCGTATTGTCTTGTGTGTGCTTAAACAACAGCGGTTTTGTTGTCCAAACGCTTGGCCATCAGAGTAAACATTGAAAATGTCAATCAGCAGGAAAATGTTGGTAACGATTCTGAGCAGTGAAGCGGATGATTGCGGATGTGGCAATAAAAGCTTGCGAATTTAATGTATGGTATGTTTCAATCTGAGTTCCAGAAAATTGCGTGTTTAGAACTGATTGAATTCACTAAAAAAATGTAACAGATATTGTCACTTCTTTATGTCAGCTGCGTCCGATATGAAGTAAGGCATAGTATTCTAATTACAAGAAGTTATATGGAACGCTGAGTCAATCCGAAATAAGCTACAAAAATGCGAGCCACATAACAAAGTCAGTCAGTATTGTTTGTCCCCTAAATCATCGAACCTGGGAATTGATTACACAAAGTAGACGATTAAAGCAAGTTCGAGCTTTTCGACTAACCTTGTTTACCTAACCTGTTAATCTCAGTTTGTTACAACGTTTTTCCTCCTCTATCTGTTCTTGTTTTACCCTGTGTATCACCCCCTGTCCATTGTAACAGGATTTTTACATGACGAATCGATCACCTACACGACAGGCTCGCCCATCACAGAGGGAAGCAGGTTGGGTGACGAAGCTTACTTTACAATTTGCCATGGCGCCTGGGATGATAAGAGAACGATGAGAAATAAAAGACTGGCTGTATTAGATACGGAAATTTACCGAACACTGGCTTCATCAACAGCTGGCAATGTGGAACACACATACTTGGTAGAAGTTAGCCCAAAGGGACTCGAACCTACTTATTCAATACTTAAGAATAAACCTTCAACCAGTAACGAATGTTCCAGAACTGATTACCAGTCGTTGGTTCCCAGTCTCAGAAGTCCGAAACTTGTGTGTACTTTGGAGGATCCCCTAGTCTCAACTCCAGCCAGTGCATCAGACGATCCGGACTGGACTCAGAATGAACATATTAGTCAGACCGGACAATCTCATGTATCGCTTCCAGTCGACATACGGATGTCACAAACATACTGCCAAACATGTGACAGATCAATTTTGAAAACATTCACTCCAAACAATCTCAGTTCAAATGACGTTTGCTCTCACAATCCCAGTTGTACGTATATTGTTCAACCAGACTATTAGACCAAACCTCGTGTTCAGCTCTTGACAACTCCGGTTTCTTTTATTCCAAATCTTGTGTGATACTCCTTGCTGATCAACCTGTATTCAAAGATATCAATCATTGGTTCCCTCAGGGTTGTGGGGATAAGCTACTCGTTGTTCACATTCCGCAATCAACGCGGTTCTCACCGCTGGAATAAGTGTGCCAGTTAACGTTGCCACTTAACTTGTGTATACATGTTTGCTGACTGAAATACATACATGTTTTCGTGACAATCAGGTAGAAAATAAATCGAAACAAGTAAACAGTAAAAACGAAATCTGGCAGCCAGCTGTCACTTTTGTTAGGCAGACGCACATTCACTTCTATCACAGTCGTCTTATAGCAGAATATGTTATAACAAAAGTTAGCACGTTAGTTTGTTTGCAGCAAATAATGGGATATTTTAGAATATACTGTAGTTAGATTATACAGCAAACTACGACCAAAGTATTATCCCATTCACCAGTTGTTGGGCAGCTCGGATCTATGAGATAATTGGGTGGGTAGCGGTAAAAGGGCTAGTCATCTCTGAGACCAGTTAGTGTGTGGCCTAAATTTGTATATTTATACGTAAAAATCCATGGAACGTCACCAGTAAACGCTGTCAGTCATTCATTATCTTGGCAGTGGTAAAGGCTTTGTCATAACACGCGATTAACGTTTCATTGTTATTTGTTCTCATTTTGGGGCTAACTTTTGAGTCTGCAATAGGCACGCGTAGAGGTAAAGCGAATCATACATGCGACAATGCCTTTCTGACTTTCATGTTGAAATACTCATTCCGGAGCTCAGAAACATGACAATTAGAATTCGGTCCACGTCCAGCAGACACAAACTGTGAGTACGTATCGGTGCTGTGAAGCAGTTAGACTGATCGATGCTGTGCTGGCTTTTGGTTAAACAATGAGTGATCGGCAATACTAATGTACGTCGCGCGTTATGTGACTGATAAAAGTCTGAAAGGTTTATCCACCTTGAGAGATGCCTGTTCTCATGCAGTCAGCCAACTGTCAATGGCTTGCTTCAGGTGCGCCGAAGTCTGTTGACTATGTGTTATGACATTCGACTGCGTAATTTTATTACCGTTCATTCCAGGCTATTGCCGCTGCTGTTTCATCTGAACTGATAACTGAAATGATTGAGAAAATTGGAAGACTTAGTTGTTCCGGTTGATAGTTCGGGTGTTTGGCTGTTTGCCGACCATCGATTTTAGGTGATAAACACTTAATCTTGAAAAGGGTTGACATCATCCTCGCATGAGAGTTTGGACATTACGGTTGATGGAAGTCAATGAATGCTTAACTTTACGTGCAATAACAGGATGACCTGTTGAACTCAGTGTTGATTACCCACCTCTTGTTTGGGTTGCAACTTTGACCGGAGGTAGGATTGGGTACCTTCTGTTGTCATCTGAGCAGAAATCTGATTTTTCGTCGTTTCTGAACACTTGACCAGAAATCTTGTTTGTTATTTAATGCTGTTGTGGAAATTCGACCGGGCCGATGAGGCTTTCTGAAACGTGCGAGTATTTGCGATATTATAAAACAATCCTTATCCATACACCTCGAATTCGGTGGCCAAATCTATGAGCAACTAAATGGAATTACAACGAGAGTTCCTGTTTCTGGATTCATTTCTGAAGTGATTGTATGAATGCGGAATTTTTCCCGTGTTGTTGCCAGACCCCTGAACTCTTTAGCCATGGTTTTCGGTGTCTACATGCAACTAGTTTTGTATGCTGGGGTCCAAAAACAGAAAAAAGTGAGCAAAAAGGGTTTGGAAAGCATTAACCGTATACGAATAACCTGAATAACGGATATCTGCGTTAAGTCACCGTGGAGAGCGGAAGTGTGTAGTTCGATTAATAGGTTACTCGCCAAGATTGCAAACAAAAACAGCAGACTGGTGGACCCAACTGAGTTAGCCCTGACAAATTCCATAGTGCACCCTCGTGCTTCTTAGTAGCAGATTAAAGGCATCAAGAGCAGTCATCCTGTAGTGGTGGTAGTTCGCAAAATATGTACTGATTTTCATTTCTTCTGCTGGCAAGTGTCCATTGTATGTAAACACTCTGTAATGTACTGGCCGATCTGGTTGCACATCAAACGTCTAGTCCTTCCGATTCAGCTTCATTCCCAACAACACGAAAGTTTGTTAGCCACGCACGACGAGATAATTATCCTAATGCTCTTTACTCTCACCTACAGAAAGTGACAATGCACACAGCGAGACGAGTAGCTGATCTGCGTAATGCGTTCTAGAATTGGTAGCATTTGGACCTTCAGTTGATTGCCAAAATAATCACTCCAAAATGAAATCCCCAAATATCACTGTTTCTCTGCCATTGATATTTTCTGTAATATGCAGTCCTTTGACAATCGATGTTTTTTAATTAAACGAATAGGGCAGTCATTTTGCTTCTACGTAAAAAAGAGTGCCGTACTCATCGTAGCAGTTTAACACTCATACAGATATGCACGACCCCGTTATCGAAATACTCACAAAGTTTGGCTCCATTTATATAAGAAACCCGCCCTGGGAGTGAAAGTATCAATCAAGCCACATTAGTAATCTATAGATTAAGCGCAAAACCAAACTTCGTTTTATCAATGTCCCGAAAAAACAAAGAAAAGGCAGTTAGCTCCATTGTCTCTCATCATCAGCGGGTCCCGTGTTTGGTACCAAAGTAAATTACATGAAACGTTCCGGTTGCCTCCGTACGAATACTGACTCACATCAAGGTACCGTATGTGTGCCGTCTGCATGGTATCGTGCTACCTATATATCACTAATAGATGTAGACAGTTAACCGCATATTTGAAAAATAAAAACACAGAAGTAAAGATCTTTGCAACCATTCTGTGTTATACTTCTCATCGCACTCGGATGCTGCCTTGCAAGAAACTGTGTGTACGAGAGGTTCTTCAGTGTTAGCGAGGTTGAGTACTGCTAAACCTTGGGTAATGTTATACATCATAACACTGTATCAGCAGACTCTGGAACCCAAAGTAAAGTTTAACAAAATTGCCAAGTCTCTTTTATCTTACTTAGTTCCAGACTGCCTAATGTTCAGAACTAACCGAATTAAGCATATGAACTCGGGGGTGAGAAAATGCCTTCAGGTGCACGATCCTTAACCAAGAATGTGAAGATGGTATTGTCTTAATCTGTTACATTTCAGGAAAGCCTCAAAACTGTCCCCACAAACAGAAGAGGTTGACCCGTCAGGTTACAGTGTGTTGTCACTGAACTATTGAAAGATGGCGCTTGTATTCAGTCCTGGTGAGAAACAATTGACAATTTTGTCAGATCTAGTGAACTATCCAATATAATCAAAAGCCATATTGATAGATGGGAGGACGTTTGAAACTTGTGTTTATCTGTAGCAGCATATGCACACAAAGTAGCGTGATTGCAGGCAAGTCGACTGTGTTTAGAGGTCTTGGTTAGCTTGGCTGCATTTGCACAGCCCGGTTGTTCCGGTTAGATCTTAAAATAAAACAAGCAAATATTGGCTAAGTGTTGAAGGCGGCCTAATTTGGCCCACCAACTGAATCCCCCTTCCAATTTTTTATCTGAAGACTTATTAGTTTCAAGATTGCAAAACTGAGACATAATGCTGACTGATTATGGTCCGGGTTACTTCTAAAACATTTGCCTCGAGAACCCGAAGGTACTTTTCAGCCCATATTTGTTCCACTATGTCACATGATAATAAGGATCTAGTGACGTAAAAGCGAAACACAAGTACAATTTGTTCCCTGTTTCCCGCCCTTCTCATGTTTTAATATTTTTTGTCAAATTTACTTTGAAAAATTTCTTAGGTTCCCCTTCCGAAATTACAATGCATTTTCTTTACTTCCTGTGGAAACTGCACTGACGACTACCACAAACAGAGTTCTTTTTGTAATCAAGATCCCATTCGATGCACGTTTTCCACTAGTAAGTTGTCTCCCTAAATCAGATTTTACTGTTGGTCTACCTCAAATTCTTTTCAGCGAGAGGTACAGCTGAGAAAGGAAGCCAATTTTCGGCTTGATGATCACTCAAACAGCCAGCTGGAAACGCTTCCCACGGAACAGTGTACCGAAATCAATAGCGTAGCTTCAGTTACTGTAACGTTAGTTGCTCTAGTCAATTTTATTTCATCCAGGTTTGTCTTCTTTTTCTTCAGACGCATCCTCCGTTTTCAACTTCCCCTCATGGCGACATATCAGCTCTTATAATCAGCTGATATCATCCTGTGTTCTGATCGCGTGAAAACGACCAAAATGTCAGAGTACAAACCGTTAATCCTTCTCTTTCGTACTGATAAACCGCCGATAATAAATTGCCAGCACATGATATCCGAAATTCTATCTCGTAATATTGAAGTGCTGATTTGATCAAAAATGTCTAGTATATTTAGTATACAGGTACTGGATGAAACAATCATAACGAGAACAGATAGACAAAGTAAACAATAATCTTTGCTGGTGGTGCGTCTGAACTAAGGCACCGTAGAATCTAGAGGGGATAAAAATGACTATTGATCTTTGAACTTCATTGTTTAGCTATGAGCACTTCTGATACAAATATTCGGTCAGCATTTTTCGTTCACTGTTTAAAAAACATACTAGGCATGCGGTATTTATAAACCTGTACCTTCTGCGAGGCAAAACTTGCTACGGCTGCTGCCAAAATTAATAAAATGGTTTGAATCGTCGACCACTGATTCTTCAATTTTAATAAACCAGAAAACTGGTATTACTGGAATTGCCAGTATCCATACTGAAAGTGGTGTTCGGCAGGACCACCCTTGTATCTAAGAGGGTTGCAGCACAAATATGGGCTGATATAAAGATAGAAACGTTTGGCTTGATGCAACTATTTGCTTTGGATGCGAACAAATGAAACAGCTCATATTTTCATCGTTTAACACGTTGGGAATCCGAAAGGTTTTAAAATATTGAATGTGCTACAAACCTAAGAATTTGTCCCCCAACTTACAGTGACAACAGCTGCGTGATATTTTATGTAATTCACTTGCGAACTGATACTGGGGGACTAGCTTGCTTCTCTGTAGCTTCGAACTTGCAGCCCTTACGTCATAATTTTGCTCTAGGAGCAGCACTTATGACGAGATGTTTAAGCATGTTGGTGTGCGATATATCTACATCCCGTTACCTGGGTTGGATCCATTTCATCGAGCTGTTTTATAGATATATCAAATAGGGAAATAAAGCTATTCGATGAAATTCAGAAACCAAGCACGAAAGGCAATCATCGATTGCCAACAGTGTTTTCAACGTTCAGTAGTAAGGCTGGGATGAATGGCCCATATGATGGGCATAGAATAACATCCCACAAACAGCCATGCACTGAAGTACCTAGGTAGTCCATAACCAGCATGGCCAAAGGAATGCCTGCGTTTCAGTCCACCTGTATTCTGTCCAGTATTGATGATGGTGATTATGATGAGCAGGAGGAGGAAGATGACCATGACCAAGCTCAACTGGTGTTAGCGTGTAGCCCTCAGGAAAGAGTGGAAGTTGAATTACGTATGCAATGAATGTTAGCCAGAAAACTGCACGGCAATTTCAAATTCCATCGTGGAAGTGTATGACCTAAAATGAACACTAACAGAGTAAATAGGTGCAATATTATGGTAACAAAGCGAAATACCTTTGCTTCCGGTCACATAATAGCAGAGAATACAGTTAGGCTTATCCTACTCGTGATTCAGGTTTATCACAAGTCCCAAAGCTACTGTGAGTAGGTGTACATGGTGTGACATCAAATGAAGTCCAGGTAAATAGGAAGATGAAATGAAACATATTTCTTTATAATGAAAGAGATCTGAGGGAGTGAATTTAGCTGACAAGACACACACCTCGCAATGTATGGCCGCAGTCCAACAGCCTAGAGATGTATGGAATATCATTTTAGGCTTGCAGGGTTAAACTTTATGGACAATCCCGGCGATCAACCGTTTGTAAATGTTGTCCCTGTTTCCTGTTTGACATGTGAGCTCGAGAAGGATGGTCTTATATATATATATATATATATATATATATATATATATCGCAGATTAAAGCGTAAAGCAGTGTAAAATATTGGCATCTTATTTTCAGCCCTAGTGAACACATAGTGATTGTATAAGGTGAAAACAAACGCTTACCTAACCGTTTTGGCGAAATTTTCTCTGGGTGTAGGTGCGTCTTCACAAGTCCGCTATTTCCAGGTCGCTCAAAGCGCTACTGTTCGCGCTCAGTAAGCCACTTCCCTGTACATCGAGGCTTTTAGTCGTGAGAATAACAGCACGCAAGAGGGTGTATTTTCAATTATTCAACTTCGGGCCGGTAGAATTACGTAAGGAGTATACAGAGTTAGATCGAGATATCAGTCGGACTTATGTATGAGAATCCGGTTCACCAGTCACTCAGTTAGTCTATTGTGTTACGATCGTTCATTGGTTTGAGCGTGCAGGTTGGTCATCGATCCGGTGGATTTGTGATCGTGGTAGAAGCAGCGCCTGAGCAAACCGCCTTTGATGACGTAATACACAGCCAATCAATCTGAATCCGATAGCCATGAATCTCAGTCTATCGTAGCTTTTACCAGTCAGCTATTAATATATCTATGCATGTATACTTTCAAGGTCATTCTTGTTTGATGGAATTCATCCATATATTATGTATGGTGACTAAATGAAACAATGGAAAGCACACTGTAAGCTTGTAAATAGGATTTCTTGACTATACTACGCCAAATCGTCTAAATCGTCATGGAGGCTTTTGGTCTGTGTGAAGTAGAGGAAAATATATTTTAGATTTGTTATCTGTCACCAAAATGAGTGTTATGGTATCAAACTTAAACTCGTCGTAATGTCTGTTACTGTTGTGTCGAAGCCCAGATCCGGATTGGAGAAACATTTTTCATTAGTGGAAAATTACCAATAAACCAAGTTACCGATAATTCACACTTGCTTCCCAAACGAGTATTCTTTGGAAGTATAACAAATATGAAGTAACTCCTTCGAACCTAATATGGTGTTAACACTCTGCATTTACGCTGTACACTAGGGTTTGGTTCACACCTATGTGTGTAGTGATTATAAGCTATTCATATCTAATAGCTTTTTGTCCTTTCAGTGTTGAATGGTCGGAGAAATTTGCCACCACGGTTTTCACTTTTTGGAATAGGTGCTCACACCAAACTTAGGACACATTACTATAAATTGCCTGATGTACTAAATAATTTAAAACTAAATAGAACTCTTTTGACTTTTACCGTGTCACCGAAAGACGACGCATTTTACTTCGCCAATCAGCATACACTTTACCATAAGGCGTTCACAACACGATTGTGTCATGCTTTGGCAATTCGTTTTATAGACTCCAAACGTAGGAAGTAAGTGGCTGAGTACATTGTATTTTCCTAACAAATCGAAGAATCGACAGCTGATTCACAACAGAACAACAACAACAACAACAACTCAGCTTCAGCAAGTTTGTCGACTTTGGTCATGGATTGTTCAATATCATTCACTCAACTGTCAGCCAGTTTGCATTTGACACTTGAGAGAAAATCGATATTAGCTGTCAGTCACGCCAGGTCGGTGGTTTCCCATTGTTTGCTCACGTTTGTGTGCAGGATTAAAGTAAACAAAAATGTCACCGACAAGTTGTTAAAATTTTCGTCTTTCAGCGCTGCGCATGCCTCAGTTTATGTCATCATATTAAACAAATACACACAATATTTTAACAATTGAGACACGACGAAAAATGACAGCACAGTCTCGCTTAACCATTTTTAGACTTGGCGATATCAAATTCAACACACCTCCAACGGGCTAGTTGAAAAAGCGCACTTTATACCACGAATTCAATGACTGTTTACCCAAGGGATGTTGGTTATGTAGAGAAGATGCCAATTTTGATTAAGGAATGGAATTCCAAAACTCAAATTTAAGATGACCCCTTACTCAGCAGGTCTCATAGCTTTTCTATTCGCTTGTCAAGTGAGAGTTGATGGATCTGCAAATAATAGCCGGTTTTGTCCTCTTTTTCACTGTGTGCCAATTACTTCGCGCTCGGTAATTTGAATTCATAACTTCACTAGCTAGCTAGTATGCTCTCTCTCTGTGTGTGTAAAGAAGACATGCGTGATTATTGTTGTTTCACCGGAATTTGTACATCCGTCCCCGGGCTTCATGCAGCCAAATCTTGAAAAGCAGCGTGTCACAAAAGTACTATTCCAGATGCCTGCTTCCGCTTTCTTCAAGACACTCACAACAGAATCTATTGTGTGATGAGCAACAGCTTCACCAAACAAGTACGTTTATTCATCTATCGAGCTCAACATCGGCGACGGATTTATTTAAGGTTTAAGGTATTATGTTTTCGGTGAGTAGTAGG
>LUCH01001481.1:10086-21082 GCA_013368495.1 Paragonimus heterotremus
TGCTGCACCTTGATTATCCTTCTTGCAGTCTTCTTGTGGCTTGTAGGTTGTCAAAAAATATGCCTGCTACTGAATAGCCGAGGTATCAGTAGTATATCACGATCGCTGAACTCCACTGCACTAGTACGAAACAACTATCGGCTATTTGGCAACCTTAAGCGGTTGTGTTGGAAAGTTTTGCTGAGGATGTTACTAGTGCTTTGCACACTACAACTTCCATAACAATTTTACTTGTATATTTTGTAGGTCGAACACACAATTTCTCAGGTGGAGAAGAAGCGAACGATTTCGATACTTCCCGAACGTTGAAAAATCTTGACACCTTTGATAACACCACACACGTTATTTATACACATTAGGAAATTAACGGTTTATGAGTGTCTTCATGGGTCACCTCACTAGTAACTGGTTTTGATGTTGGACGGTGTTAATCTGCTCTGGATGCATAATTATGGCCAGCACGTCTCAACGAAGGCCGGTAATACGGAAGGTCGTGGGTAACATGGCGATGTTGGTCTGTTTGAGAAATGCCCAACGGTTACTGGATTGAAAGCTTTATAGGTATCTAGAGATAAAACAGTAATCACACATTTTGGGTCGACGATAGAGGGTAATCGTCTCAGAACTCCCAACCGGCATGTGATACACGGCGACCACATTTTTAATTGTTACCTCCATGCCTTTATTATCTCTTCAGATATTCTTGAGAAGACTGAATTTCGGTTGGCGTGCCAATATTTCCTAGTGTTTTGATCCAGGCAACCATTTTAGCAGAGCACCTGGTTGGAAATTCCGTAGACACCCAATGGATTGCAAACGCAATCAATTTGGGGGTCCGACTTGTCAGTAGATTTTGGGAGTAAATTAAACGAAGCTCGATAGGTCGGAGGACACCTGCAATTTGGTGACACTCCTCAGGTGACATAAGCGCACGGTTACATTTGGTTATCTATAGCGGGAAGACAGAATATATACCATCAAACATGGAACACTGCATCCTTTTAACTGAGGTAACCCTAAGCGATTTATCGGAAGTTCAGAATTGATTGCCTCGCAACGGGAAGGTCCCTAATGTTGTTTGGGGTTTGGGATATTAGGAGAAAACTGGAGCAGCCTATTTATGGAAAGCCGTGAGAACCACAATATCGATGACTGGACCACTAGTAGTTACGCAAGATCAAGCGTATTCACAGTTTTCGACTGTACGCAATGGGTTGGCAATAATCTGTAGGCTGTGTAAACATGGCAGAATAGTTTAACGTATTTAGCGCACATTGGGTGTGTAAATGCTGGAGACCAAGAGTTTCACTGCCAACTGTAATTAATTGACCCTCCGATCTTGAATGAATATGCCGGTTGCAATACAGGTGCAACAGATTTCGACTGCTCCAGCGTTTTCTAAACGATTGATTCGAAAGGCGTTGTGTTATTCAATTACTCAAATGTAAACATAAACGCCAGATTGTTGTAGAGTTTAAAGAAGGTTTAAGTGTGGTTGAACTTGAAAAGTTGGGCAACTGCTCTACCGACTGCCTTCAAACTTAACAGCAAGCTTTGTAGACGGCCTTACAGCTTCAAAATGGGTTACTCTCAGCGAGATTCTATCTTCCTCAGTCTGACATACACTTGACTTCAGAAGGAGAAATGTAACATTACGCATTGCTTGCTACAAGACTGTGAATAATTCAAAAAGCTCATTCAGACCTAGCTCATGTTAGAACCGCTACATTGCAAATTTTCCCATCATTTTTACCCAGCTAATCACGAATTTGTCGGGAGCTCATATAGACAAAACAGCGTCACAGGCCTAATGATCTGTACAAGCACCTCATTGTGACACAGCAATGCCGAATCTTTCGGGCATGTCGGCACATGCCAGCAAATTAATTGCGCATTGGTGCAAATGACAATGCGATCAGAACAATTCTCCCCACCGAAAATGAGATGGCGGACAAACGGTTTGGGACCCACAGATGTCGGTGTTTAAGTACATATGGGAAAGACTATTGCACAATGGAAATGTATTTGTCACGACCGTTGTTATTTGAATAATAATTTTTGTCTTATCTCCAGTCTAAAAGGCCAAAAGTGCCGTCGATCGAATGGCTGGCTGAAATCATCACATATGTGAACGGCCGTAAATCTTCGGAATATAAAAATGACCAAACGAAACAACATTTCAACGGTGAGGTACTGTAGACAAATCTCAATTGAGATTGCAACTGTTCTCCATTCTTCTCCCATCATCATGTGACATAAATCACCCCACGAAGAGAATACCGCAATAGATGATAACCTGTTCAAACACTCAATCATGAAACTGCAATTCAATAGACCAGACTTCGTTACGTCGGATCCAGACAAGAGGAATAAACAAATGTCGGAAGCTGTGAATCGTATAACACATGTCGTAGCGGGAAAAGCCAAAAGTGTTGGGGAGATAGTTCAGCTGATATGGGTCACCTTTCGAGAAATCAGTTGTGTTCCTTAGGCCCTGGCGTCCGGACCTTTATCCACTCTATATTATTTCGCGAGCAATGCCGGAACGATTTATTCTCAAGGTGAGTGCATTACAATGATTTTGTAGTCTCGTTAATGCAGGAGTGTTATGCTCTTTTGTTGAACAAACGAGGAAATCGATGCACTTTTCATGCAAACATAGGAAATCAGGCATCACTATCGGTTTTTGATCACGAGATACTGGAATTTAACTGGGTGGTGTTATTCTCATGGAAACTTTGCTTGGGACTTTTAGGAGGAAGTGATCTGAATAACTAAGTAATATGGAGCGTTTCGCCCGTTAGGCTGGTTATTATTACAACTGCAGCATCAAATACTGTGGGCTATTTGATTCGCTTTAGCACAGTCCTCGAAAGGGTCTACTTTGATGAACACTATTGTTTTCTAGAACTGTGAACCTAGCAAAAAACAAGCACACATTGAACGATAACTTGAACATACTATCGACAAGTAACTGAGCAGACGAAAGAATTAAGGCATTCCACAAGGGTCTTCTAGAAGTTATTATGCACAAACGTCTTACCGAGTAGCAATCGCATATCCGAAATTGCTGCCAGACATATGGCAGCAAATCCAATAGAGCAACCTCTCAAAGTCCACGTAACTCATGTTTCTAGAATAAGAAATAAGACTGCTATCAAATAACAGACGGTCTGCTATTTAGATCACCTAAGCCTCAGTTATGGCGCACATTAGCAACTTGTTTGAAACAGTTTGACAGATTCAGTAAACGGCAATACTACATCTGAAGTTACATCACAAGTAGCAGACATCTGTTACGAGAAGTACCTGATTATCGTCCTCATGGAAACTACCGAAACAGTGAGGACGTGCCCCACGGATCTCAGAAATCGTAGTTGACAGAACTTCACCAAGGTCATCACTATCTTGTTTGTGTTAAACCTACTTGTCATCTTGTGAAAACTAGTCCGCATCCTCAAAGTTTTCGCTGTTATCAGTTGTGAACAGCGACGATCACACTGACGGTGATTGCAGTGATGTTAACGTTATTGTTGGTAGGTTACTTATGGGTTGGCGGCATCCGAGACGGATTAGCCTGTCACAGTGACCGAAGCCAAAGGACGCCTGGGCTTTGAACCATCACCCCAAGTGGCTTGCGCTGCACCTTTTGCGGTTCCACTCATACACCACGTATCCGGTGTAAACCCGAAGGAATAAGGCCAGTAGGTGTGTAAGGAAGGCCTTTGTGTCCAGCTGGCCAATGCTGGTTAGCCAATTGAATGGCTAGCACAGAAAGGAAATCCTTATCTCTCGGAAAATAAACAGTGAGAGAGACTGCAATGGCAAGAGCTATACCAGGGAGAAAGATGTGTGAAATGTAACACAAGAAGCATTTCGGTATACGACTGCATGCTAGTGCATTCCAGAGAGGATAAGGTTGAAAAACAAAACTCGAAGTTAAACTACCAAAAGATCGAGCGAACGATTCATCATTCACTGCAAAATGAAAGCCCAAGGAAAGAATAGGTAGACGATTACAGACACCCAAGTTTGTGAAAAGAGGAGCAGATTAATTGCCAAACGACCATGGTCTTAACCTAGCGTATTCGTTGTCTCTTCGCTGACGGTGCACTATGAGTACGTTGGTGACTTACTAATCAAAAGCGGACAGCACATTCGCGGCCGCACACGTCGCAACGTCATATAGTCATGTCACTACGACCTACAGCACCGATGGTTCCTTTGCGTACCGCGCGCTTTCGTTCTCGGCCGCGCAATAACTGCTCGTTGAACTGGCGGACGCACGTTAAAATTGTGTTCTCCCAAGCAGTCCGGTTCAACGCTAAGTCTTTCCAAAGTCTAAAATCAATTTTACAACGTGAAAGACTTATCTGCACAGCATCCTGGAATCTCGGCTTTGGACCACCAGGATTTCGCTCACCTGATCTCAGTTGTCCATACAGCAGCTGCTTCGGGATACGGTCATCGCCCATCCGACAGACGTGACTCAGCCAACGAAGCTGATTCAAAATAAGCAGGGTTTCTATTCCGTTCATGTCCGCTCGTCGCAGTACCTCAGTGTTCAGAACCATGTCCAACCACGGAATACCCAAGATGCGTCTTAGACGTTACAAATGAAAGTGGCTCAAATAGCGCACGTTCCGCTGATACAATGTTCACGTCTCACTGCCGTACAGCCATATAGACAACACCATTGAGCGGTAGACAAAGAGCTGAGTGCTCGGCTTCAGGCCGTGGTTCTTCCAAACACGTCTCTCGAGACGTCCGCAAGCAGTACTAGGCTTTGCCACACGAGCTCTCAACTCGCGGTCCATGGACAGATCAGTGGACAGATTGCTGCTCAAGTAGCAGAAGTCTGTGCAGCTGCCGACAACATCTCCATTGATGCGAATTTGGGGTGAAGGTTCACAGAGAGCACCTCCGCCCGGAGGAGGCTGAAAGAAAGAAAATGTCTTACCTGTGTTGATATCCTGTTCAAACTTGGATGCCGCGGTCGCGAAGGCCGTGGCCAATCGCTGTAGTTCGTCTTCGCCATGTGCGAACAGCGTGCTGTCATCTGCGAACAGAAGCATGCGCACCAGTGAGGTATGTAACCTGGTCGGGGCACCGAAGTGTCGAATATTAAGCAAGCGCCCATCCGTCCGGTACTCTACCTCAACGCCGTCCCCCCAGAATCCTGAGAAGCAACTGTTAGCATGGCAGTCAAATATAAGCTAAATAGGGATGGAGCCAGGACACAACCTTGCTTCACGCCAGTGACAATGTCAAAATCATCAGAGGTCGATCCACACGATTGCACCTTCGTCCTCATGCCCAAATGCAGCAACCTAATCAAATTGACAAACTTACCTGGACATCCAAACTTACAATGCACCGTCCACAGCGCCTCGCGGTTCACGAAATCGAACGCCTTGGTGAAGTCAACAAAAAGGGCATACAGGGGCTGGTTGCGTTCCCGGCACTTCTCCTGAAGCTGTCGAACAGCGAACACCAGGTCGATCGTACTCCGATTCGCCCGGAATCCATATTGCTCCTCAGGAACATTGGCCTCTAGGACGTCCGTATTCAGCCGGTTTAAAAAAATTCTGGCAAGCATCTTGCCTGCGCAGCTCTGTAGACTAATGCCCCGATAAATGTTGGGGCGTTGCTTGCTACCCATGCCTTTAAACAAAGATACTGTCACAGCATCCTTGAAATCCTGTGGCATCACTCGGTGCTCACAGATGGAGTGAACCAGTTGGAGCAGTGCACGTTCCATCGCCGGCCCGAGGCACGCCGGCAAACCACGTCCATAAGGACGTGGTGATTTTGCCGAACGCTGTTGAAACCTAGAAACAGTTGACAATCATTACTGCAAATATCTTTCGAGAGAACCGGACCCTGATTCAAAGGCGTATAAAGTGATTACTCATGTAGTGGCGTTACGGGCTCGGCCTCCTGATGAAGGACAGAATTCATGTTGGATGAAATACGTCATCGTATTCGGTAAGTGTCAATCTCGGCCAGTGTCCTCTGGAAAACTGTGTCGACAGCAGCATCAACACACAATTCAAGGTCACCATCGAGACGATGGCGTCATTACTCCATCAGTATGATCATTACAATTATTCACAAACAACGATTTCCGTTGGTAGTAGCAAATGGTCATTCGACTGAAGTCGTCAAGGAAATTATCCAGTTTTTATTTGTAACTAAATGCAGGTCAGCCCTCGGCTGTTTCTACCATCAACTTGTTTGGAGATTTTGAAAAACAAAAGAATAAAGCTTCACGAGTGAGGAAACGCAGTGAAATGCTTCAACTTCTGGATTACAGTCTTGGCATCATCCACCAACGATTTTGTGAACGCCCCTGCAGCCTACAGAATGTATGCAAGTCTTAGTTTTCCACTTGAAATAATACAAGTTCTAGTGGGTTTGTTTGCAGTTTGCCGGACAAATAGTTCAGACACTCTTATGTGGAAAACTTTCAGTAGTAGTTATCACGTGGCACTGAGCGAGACGGGTTTCAGTCGGTGAAATTCCCTATTGAAGTAATAAGTAAATTTGAATGTTATTTTCAAGTGTGCTGTGCTTGAAGGAACTGAAGAAACTGGTTAGGGAACAATTAACTGAAGTATATCTTTATATCGGATTGGCGAGCACCAAACTTGTGTTTATCCAGAGCGCACGGATCCTAGACTTTTACATCGTGGAAAATGTAAACCGGTAGCACTGGGAACATAGGTTGAACAGTAGTTAACGCCTTCTTAATGGAATAACATGAAAGAGACTAAAACACACCTTGTAAACAGAAGATTTTAGATAATAGAAGAAAACGACGAGAGGAAAGTTCTACCCCTGCATTTATTAATTTGAAGTAGTCATCATGTATTTGGTTATCTTTATCACCAACATGATCACCACTACCGTGAGAAATAACAAGATGGCTACGTATGACAGTATGTTTGCCTCAGGCACTTAATAGATTGTTTTATATTGTTTCACTTGCAAGCTGTTTTCGTAGGACATCAGTTAATCCTCAATCTTATCTGGGTTATCTTCGCAAAGATTTTGCGGATCACGCATTACCCTGTAGTACCGTGTCTTGCAGACCTGTCTTGTGGACGTTTCTTTGGGTCGCTACCAACAACCGAACAGTTTTAACATTTACTTTTTGTGCGTTTGTGAGTTCCTTCATGAATCAAGCCCTCGGCAGTCGTTTAGACGAAATAGACGAATTATCAGCTGAAAATTTTTGTAACAGTTATGTGTTCCATAAACCCTAAGTGAAATCACTCAAGAGAGGATACTCATATACAGCCTCGTTTAAAGCTGCTGAATATATCTTGGTTTGTTGAATTTACTGACCAATTCCACTCCGAAAACAGCACTTATTAATGCCAAGGGCATTTTGTACACGGGGTCTAAAGTCGGACTGCAAAAAACGAAAATCGCAACCAGAACTAGGACATGTCGACTAGGTTGGAACTTCACTGCTTGCATGAACCAACGGCTACGATTTAACGAATAACTCACAACTGTTTCCAATTACGTTGCGAAAGCGATGCAGACGCAGTGGACATTCCAAAGGGACAGTCGTGATAACTGTGTCGCACGGAAGCACTTTGGGACAGAGCACTGACAAAAGAACGGGAATCCTTAAAGCACCAACTTGATTAGGCCAAAAGTTGGTGGCTGGCGATACTTCAACCTTTCCAAAAAAGAAGTTTCATAACGAGTAGGTGCAATTTCATAAATATACTATGTTTTAGGGGGTGCATCAAATAACGGTGATTTCGTTACCTAACCTTATCGTCGAAAGGCACCCTCAAATTGTGCGTAACTTGAAAGGATAGGCGTGGTTGCTATTTTTTTCTCGATTCAAAAGCTGAGACTGACACTTATGTTGTTATCTTGGATAATGTCGCCGGTTCAGTGTGTATATGTTCAAAACAGTGCCCGCAAATAAGATGGATTTTACGGTCGTAAGTATGCATCCAACACGTATGGTCGATAATCTGGATGTGTTTTATTTTAGTATACAGCAAAAAACACCTCAAAGGAGTGATATAATAGATATAACAGATGGTGGACTGAAGTGGAAAGCCACAATCTTTGAAGTCTCTCTTTCTCCAGAAAGCATACCCCAGCGTATAACCGTGCGTGTTAGACTATTCTGACCGTTTCATAGAGTTCACGTTAAGTGCATATGAAACAATGTCAAACAGAAAACGTAGGACTGAGTGAGTACTAGTATTGACCAATCCTGAGTTATCTGACTCACAAGGATACACCTATGGCTGCGCTTAAGGCATCACTTCAATAGCTGAATAGAAAATGAGGTGACGCTCCTGAAAGCTACTGTTAACCAGTTAACATTAACATCGCCATTTACTCTGGGTAGTCACTAACGTAGAATTGGTAGATTTTATGCAAACTACTATAAGCACAAGTGCAATATAAGCAAGACCAGTAGGTCCAGCCTTTCAAATACGATCGTGCAATCAGTTCTTAAAAAGTGAAGACTGAATGAATCATCGACTTCTGTGGGCACAAAGCCGGCCGAGCTCTTTCGATCGACATCGTCAAACTGATGTTTTGCAACTCAGGTTACGAGTAGGTAACAACGTATTAAATGAGTCAACCGAATAACTTGTGCTTGAGGTCCACTGTAGTCAAGTCTTTCGAGTTTGCTACGGTCAACAAGTCATTGCTGATGTTGCACTCAATAAGTCCTCAAAAAATATTCCGCCATGAGTTGTTGCAGACACCGAGTTGGTCCGTCTTTGGTGGCATCGTTACAACTGCAACCAAACCGGTTATTGGGACCAAACTGTCTTCATGAACAGTGTAGACAACTAACGGTCACCAAATTCAATACAAGATCTGATCGAAGAAGCTACGGTGTTACTAGGTGGACAGTGAAATTTTCAAAGCCGACGTGTGCACAACTCAAATGTGTTATCTATTATCAACAGTAAAGTAACGACTTCAGTCAGAAAATTGCCTACTAACAAACAAACAAGTAGCACAAATTGAATGAGCAAAACCATCTCGCAAGTGTTTTCAAGTAGTCGAAGAAAGCAGCATGGGTTCAAAGAAAAAGGACGGATTATTTTCAAAGAAGTTGTTTAAATATGCACATACATTGGTGACCTGCCGAGAGATGATTAACAAACACTCTCATTAATACGTGACTGTGAGATGTGGAAGAGAGCTTAATTGTTTTACTGTGTATCGCCGCCATCAAAAGTCCATTGTCTGGCTGGTCATGAAGTGTAAATTGGTTGATGGATATCATGGACATTCAGGGCACTCTTCCTGATTAGTCTAAGACAGACTACGAATGCTTAACTCGAGTTATGATAACGTTATGACATACACACCCATGGAGACGGATTTTTGGCTTCGTTTATATACACACACCTTCAGCATATGGAGGTGTACCAGTTGATAAAGTAGATCATTAGAATGAAACTAGAGGAAATGTGATGAGAAACCATGGCATGTGGTATTGCCTGTGACACAATTCGGGGCTCAATTTAGTTTCAGTATATGAGAGTTGAACTTGTGCACCCGTCAGGCCAAATATGAAATAAAAGAAGAACACCAAGTCTGTATGAATAAATATTTTCAACGAGATATAGTTGAACAGTTAGGAAGATATGACGAGGAACCGAATTTTAGGTGGCCAGTTGTCGGATTGGAATTTTACTGGAAAATGCGGTTACAGTATGAAATGATTGGACAAAAAGAAATCAAAAGATCGTTCGCCAATAATGTAACAACCACAAGGTAGTTGTCTCATAAGTCTGGTGAATAACAGAAGGTCATCCGACAAGTCCATTAGGAATCATCAAAGGTAATTAGGTGTCCATGGTATTCATGGATACACGAAAAGACTTATTTGTGAAAAGCATTATACCTGGAGGCAATTCAAATTAAACGAGACCTCGGAAGCTTACAGTCAGTATAAGCGTATAATAACCAATGCACAAACAGACACATCACAACAAGCCAGCCATACTTATTTGTGTAGTTCCTTCTACACTGGTTGCCCTCCTTATCGGAAATTGTTCGGAGAAGCAGGCGGACTAAAAAATATCTGAGGTTACCCTGAGATACTCGTCCAATGTTATCTTGAATACATCAAGGGTCAGGGATGAGACGACCTGTTCTGGCAGGTTTTTCCAGAAGGGGACCACTCGGAGTCCAAACGAACAACGTCGGCAAAGCAAACGGTAGTGTTGATGCCTAAGATTAAGTCTATTCCCTCTTAAACTTAAATTTTCAGTTCTAGGTAGGATAGATGAGCAAGAGTGATTGTAGTCGGTTAATATTTTGTAGGCTAGTGTGGTGTCTCTTCTCATATTTCGAAACTCTAGGTTGAGCAGTTTCAAACTCTGAAGTCTGCTCTGATAACTCAGGTACCGGAGGCCCCTCACTTGCTTTGTAGCCCTGCTTTGAACTTGTTCAAGCAATAAAACATCCTTACGATGATAAAGGGAACAGGCTTGGATATTAAAATTCTAATAAAGGGCGAACTAGGGTGGAATAAATAGGAGTGAAGTTTTCCGGGGTCAGGCAACCTAAGCTACGGTTGATAAATTTAGATACACTAGTTGCTTCGCGTGCCATCATCTTGCAGTTAACGGAGAGACTTAGATCCTAAGTGACAATCGACCCTAGATCTTTCTCCTGTTCAGATACACAAAGTCTAACATTATCAAGGTGATATGAGATCGCACTGTTATGACGAAGTCTAAAGACTTTACACATCGCCGCATTCAACGGTATTTTGTTAAACTTACATCAGTTGCACAATGTGCCAAGATCTGTTTGAAGACTGGATTCATCTGAGAGGTTATGAATGACCCTCCAAAGCTTCGTGTTGTCTGCGTACAACAGAACGCTCGAAGAAAAAAGCGACGGTATTTCATTAACATACAGAGTGAACAGTAACGGCCCTAAAAGTGACTCTTGCGGCACCCCACATTGGGCATTTCGAATTGTT